>JAOVVF010000051.1:16841648-16859455 GCA_028565595.1 Duopalatinus emarginatus | reverse complement strand
GGGGGGGAGAGAGAGACGGAGGAATAACAGTGATCTGCCTTCTGTCTTCTTTCCTGCCGCTTCCATATAAATAATAGATCACAAATGAAAACTAGAGATTGCCTCACATGTGGTGAACATAACATAAGGTCAAGGAAATACCCTTGGGAATTATGATGATTCAGATTTGCCTACTTCAGTTTCTCAGGTCTATGGTTATTATTCCATGGTTAATCTCTATCGCTCAGTTTCAGCTCAGTATGTAAATGTCACCTTGTACATCAGGCCACACTGGGTTCATTAAATTACGGCTTTGTTACACATAATACCATCAGGAAGATGAATTCACTTCAATCCAATTTAATAAAAAGAAAAGGATCTATTACAGTAATACTGGCTTGAATTAAAGTGCCATTAAAGAGCACACATAAATGATAGAAATGTAGTTAATTTTTCACAAAAATGCACATTCCAGGGTTTCTGCATCTTTTTAATCTTCAGATGCATTCATCGAGGAGTCCAAAGCTAAAAGGATGTCTGTAGAGTGTTAGACATCCTTAATTTTCCTTCCCAGTCTAAGTCATTCTGTGTAATGACTTACTGTATCATTTACCGAGAGCAGTTCAGCATTTGCTTTCTCTCCACTACAGCGATCTAACTGTTAAACAGTAAACCACAGGTTCGACGGCAAATCAAGTGTTAAAAACTGCTAATTACACTCACACTGAAAGTGAGTACCTGAGACTTCTCAAACTCCACTGTGATCCTAAGTACAGTGCTACAAACTACAGGACGCAACTTTTAGCCAAGTCACACCCTAATTTCGAAGGAAACAGGCAAAACATTCAATAAACACCAAACAAGTTATACATTGTGTCAGAGACAAACCAATTGAGGCGATAAGAAAATGATTATTTCTCAGAGCAGCACTGCTCATTATTTGTATGAAGTCTATTATCTAGATGAATACTGAATAATAATCTAATGAGAAAACCCATTCATATAAATATTACATATTGTGTAACGATATAGAAACTGTTGTATTGTTTATGTGTTTTCTTTTGGGTTATTACTGACATGGATGCCATTTAAGCCAACGGTGCACGTCAATAGTGCCTCATTAAAAAGGGGCAATAGGGCGAACAGTAAGAGTGTTGATGAGCCATCCAGCGATTGTCCTTACTCTGTTACAAACATACATGATGCACAGATTCATAATGATAATAAATAACAAGGGTGCATGAGCGAAATCAGCACAGAAACCTTTCTATATCTGCACTTACTCTAATGGGCTTTGATAAATGTTGCATCCCCATTTGGGAGAAACAGCCAGGATCGATGCTGAATATTAACTAGTGCAGATATGCTAAGGTTTCCAGACTTCACTCTCAAATACACTCAAATACTCTTTAAAAAAAACTTTTTCAAGTGTCTATTTGTGAACTTTGGATGTTGGGTTCAAAACTGTGGGGAAAAAAAATACTCATAAATTAATAGTGCACAAACTCAATTTCAATGTTAAACAGAGCATAAAATCACTGTAGCTGTCCTTCCACAGGCACGTCCAAGTTTGTGGACTGCAAACCACTTTATATCCACAAAAATATAAGAAATCGAACACCATACACAGGGCGAGAAAATCCAGCCAAGCAAATCAAAGTAAGAACATGAACCTGGAATGAAACTACAGTGTGTCCGCCCATTTCCTGTTATTGGTTTCGGACATTTTGCACTCATCATAGTTTAAAGTGGGCAGTGAGGTCATTTCTTCAACAAGAAGTGAGCAGGAAATCCTTCCACATGTGATAAAAGAAGCTAGAATGAATGGAAGTCAATTTTCAAGCATGTGAGACTCTGGTATACCCTCCACGTCCATTCGTATTGGCCTATACTGAGCTTGTTATTGGGTTATTTTCCCCCTTTTTTCACACCCGTTCCACAGTACATTACCACTAGCTTTTGGGGATTTCGAGGCTTAGCAAGCAGTTCAGCAAATACCACACCTAACGTCTTACGTTCAAAACCATTTTTAAAAAAATCTGTGACAGTCCAAAAATGATGTGTATATTTGTACTCTTAACACCTTTTATCACCTACTTAATAAATATATATATATATATATATTACACATTGTGTAGCATGAGTACTAATGGACGCTTGTGTACTGTGAGAGCTGAAAACAATAGCAGCGAGGCATCTTTATGTACATATTGGAAGTGACTTCACTAGCATTTCCTCCAAGGTTTGGAGACAGGGATCTCAGCACACAGGGGGTATTGAGTGAGACAGCTGGACCAGAGGAGCTAGAGGACGAGTGAGCTGACATTTAGAGACTTTGCTGTTTATGGGCACAGTGGGAGGCATTTCCTGTTCGCTGTCAGCATAATGAATTTTCTGGTAAGGATTCTGAAGGCCCAGCCAAGTCACCTGCCCAAAGATGATTATCACCAGCTCCAATCTCATCGCCCAACCAACACACACACACACACACACACACACACACACACACACACACACTATATCTGTCTGGAGGAATATGTGAGCGATAAAGATAAAACCACTTCACGGTTTCATAAAATCAAACAGAACGAATAAGGAATAACAGAAGTGTTGTAAATCATCTGTGCACACTCCACTTGTACACTTTGAAGAGTAAATTATGAAATCCACTCAAACAAACCAACCTAGCCTAGCCAACAGCAAACAGTCCTCTATTTCCAAGTGTGGACAGGTAATCCACTCATCTACTCCTCTTGAATAAAAATAAGCTTACTGAATGGTAACAGATCCCACTGGGATGCTGATGAGTCACACACCATTATGGCTTTGAAACTGAATGGTCCCACGTAGTTCTCTCCATCTTTAGGAACAAGGCAGTATGTTTTAATGACTTCCCAATGAATAAATCACTTAAATCCATTAAACATCTTAAGTTACCACTTATACTGAGTGTCACTCATGTCCTTAGAGCAATAAATGTAATCAAATATTGTCCAAGGTTATTAAAAACAATCAAAAAAAAAAAAAAGATCCAAGCTTCAGAAGGTGTGCACGTCATACTAGAAATGAAGTGTTTTCTAAAGCAATGCATACATGCATGCACAAAATACATTGACTAGTGGTGGCTCTGCAATGGTATAGGGTTGGTTTAGCTGCCATTCTGTGGGACCCCTGGCACATCTTTGATAGATGAACGTTATCTATGCCTGATGATTTACACCTGTTCATGTCCTGCATTCATTCTTATGGATTTGGCTTCTACCAACAGGACAATGCACCACCATGCATGTCTACAGACACCCAATTATGGTTTAAGGAACACTTGTTTGGGGTTTTGCCATTCAAGTCTCAATGTTATCAAACACATCTGGGATGGCATTCAACATGCTGTGAAACATAGAAATCCTACACTTCGGGATACAACAGAATTGTGGACCGTTCTGCAGGAAGCATGGTGTTCATTGTCTACAGAATATTTCCACATCTGGACTCCATACCCTGTGGCGGACCTACCAAGTCTTAGACTTTCCAGTTTTTCTGGCACTGCTGTGTATAATCTTTCACAAATACATTAATGCACATACAAAAAATACATTAATTCACATATCTGGTACAAATGTGTGTTCAAACTACTGACTGTAATTGTCATGTTTTTCAAAAATTGAAAACAGCAAATACGTCAAAGGTTTAATCACTTTTAAGGCATATAAACAGCAGTCCGCAATTCTCAGCTTTTCTCACACAACCCACTTTATCTGAGTCAGCTGAGGTTCCTTTTTATTACCAGAGCAGATATTTCAGAAGATTGTGTTTTCTCAAATTGTGGAGGAACACGACAAAGATAGAGGTGCATGTGGACATTTATGGATGGCTAAAATGTAGCGCTTCGCTACTTTCGCAAAAGTGGAAGTGCTGGAGCAAGTTTCCTCTAAAAGCATACTGAACAGATGGCTGCTCCTCATTAAATTCTACCAGTGTGTGCACAGCTTAGGGGAATTCTGTTCAGGATGGCGAGTGATTCTCCAGGCCTACTATCCCCTGGACCACTTCGTCAGGCCAGCACAAGACAAAGGAAATCCCATAAGAATGCACTGCTGCAGTTTGGATCCCGCTCCTCTCCATATGAGCCGATGGAAGCTTTTGATTGTGTGAAGTGATGGATAAGGTTGGAGTCCATTGAAAGCGAGACTGAATAAGCAACCGAATGTTGATAAGAGTATATTGAAAAGAATGAACAGCTTTCTTTAGGGAGATATTCTATATTCACTAAGCAAAAGCAAAGGTCAGAGTCTGACAATCCAATCCCAGCCTTTTCCTCCTGCCCCTGAATGACGCATCAAAACGGACATCTGAACAGCTAGTGAATATTACATTTAAGACCATGACTTTTTTAGATGAGATGCTGGTTTAATGAATAATAATTAGTACCTCACTGTGCTTGTGGTCAAATTCAAACAGGCTGCTTCTTTGGTGGCACATCAGGTAATTCCTTTGAGATTCAAACACATCAATGATCTTTAGAAGCCACATTTGAAGATTTCTTCTTTATAAAACTCACAGCAGAACATTTCGATCCAAAGGTGAAAACACTGAAACTGAGACTGAAAGCATTCAGAGTTGGGACAGATTCTTAAAAAGAGCACAGCACTATAGGGCAAACAGACGGAAAAGGAAACTTGTTTGAGGTCTTGCACTGTGTTCTGTGAGCAACCATATGTGAAGCATGGAGCTAACATGGTGTTCACTGTGCCCTTGTTCCGACATTTCCAGCTTTCTTCCTGGGAGCGACTAACAACAAAGTCTCTAGCTATAATTAGTCGCCAAAACAAACCGCTAATTATTTAATACTAAGCTTCACCAAAAAACTCCCTTGTGCACATGGTACAAGCTTTCATTTACATGCCTGACTGCCCTTTCGCTTAAGAAAAGATAAATAGAAATAATCTCTTAGTTGCCTGTTTGCTTTGATTCTTGCATCAGAAGAATTTTTAGCGTGTAAAGGCCAAAACACAAACAAGTCTGTAATCGATAGTTTTAGTTTGCTTTGATCTTGACTGGTTTCCCCTTAAAGAACGGAAGTAGCAATGTGTCAGACAGCCTGGAGGCAGGTTGACAAGATGTTCATAAGAGGAAGAGACAGGGACAGAGGAGGATGTCAAGAAGAAGAACGAGTCCAGTTTTAACAAGTAGAATGTAAGGCCGGGTGACATGGCCTGTAAATAGTATTGCGATATTTTTAGACTCTATTACAAAACACAATATACACTGAAGTGCCAGAAAAACTGGTACAGACTGTAAAAAAAAATGGGTACAGATTGGTGGTGGCTCCATAATAGTATGGGGTTTGTTTAGCTGGCATTCCATGGGACCCCTGGTACATCTACAAACATCTCTGGCAGATGAACACTCTTTGCCTTATTTCTGACACCTGTTCATGTCTTGCATTCATTCTGTCTAGGGACTAGAGATGCCAAATTATGGATAGAGGAACACTAGAAATCCTACAACTTTGGAATAAAACAGAATTGTGGACTATTCTGCAGGAAGAATATTTCCATATTTTCACCTACCTAGTATTAGACTACCAGTTTTTCTGGCACTTCAGTGTATATCTGGATATTTTTAAATCTCCTTTAAAGCACTTAATAAATGCCTAATTTAACCCTTATATGCAGGGTTAAATTACTTCAGTGAAATGAGCCTTGTAGTCCCTGCAACATGTGTCTGCCTTTAAAAAATTCTTGTTTATGTCCATTAGTGGTTTCTACTAGAAATGTTTTACACTTGCATGCATAAAGGGAGGAAATCACTGCAAAACTGTATTTACTCCAACCAGGCAGTTGAAAATCACAGGCTGTTAACAGCTGTTGAATAAAATGAAGAATGGCATGTTGTAGACCTGCATACTTTAGCCTAGTAATGTAGAGATCACACTTAACAAAGAACCAGAGACAAAATAAAATGCCATCAACAAGAAACCCTGATAAAGACCAATTCAAAACCACATCAAATAAAGTGCACTTTTTGTGCACAATGTCCCACATAACAAGTCAATAAAAAAGACCAATAAAAAATCTTTTGGTTTTGCTGCATATTTTTTCTTGCATTTCTTACTTGTGATACCTAAACCACGGCCAGATACTGTTTCTTTTCAGGACATAATTCATCCTACTCCATCTCCTATTATGGCTTCTGAACACACTCGCTTTGGTGCTTCGCTTCTTACGTTTCCTCAGATAAACACATGTCCCACCTATATGTCACACATGCTTGCCCAGGTGAGTGGTCTGGCTGGGTGGCTGAGTGCATGTGACACATAAATTTGTGAGGGGTACAGAGCCATAGGAAAAAATGAGGGAAGTGAAATGTCAAAGTTTTGTGTCTAAGGCTTAAAAAGAAATTACATGACCATTTTTACTCTATTTTTATGATATAGTCATTTACTACATCACACAAACAAGCCACAGTATAGCCACATTGAGTATATTCAATATATCACTCTAGATGAGTGCCATTACACCAAAAAATCTTCCACTTTCATTAACAGTAGTAGAAACTACTACTAGAAACTCACAACTATTTGGTACTCTCTGTGAGGCCTGACTCTGATGTACAAAACTTTGATGTGAAAATGGTTACTACAAAGTAAACAACCAATCTGAAGGATAACAGAACAGATTTTTTAAAAGAATGCCTGCGCTGATGTTCAGAATGATTTTGCATTATGCATGGAGACATAGCTGACCTTTATAAGATGGACCAAAAAAGAACATTTTACAATGAAGGAAAAAAAAATACATTTTGAAAGCTGCACAGCCAGCAGCACAAGAGTGGTGATTGTGCTCCTGTCTTAAAAACATACAGTCTAGAATACACCAATACCTTCACTACTCACATTTCATCAAGCATCTCTATAAATAACCAGCACTTCTGTCATGGCGGCACATGGGTGAATAGGCCTTTGCAAAAAGGGCACTTAAATATACGAAAAGCAAAAACAAACCAACCGGGCAGAGTGGTGGGGGGAATGAGTCACACCAAACAAAAAGAAATGGATTTTAGCTCATTGCTTTGTAGTAGCAAAAAATGCAGGCAGATAAATGGTACCTAATGGAGACTGGCTATGATGCAGCTCACGCCTTCCTTTCTCCTCCGGCTCACATGGATACATGATCTATGATGCTTTATTTCTAGGGTAGTTCTTGATTTATGTAGGCAATGGGTACCACTCAGAAAAGCCCGGCCTCACTATAATGCTTTATGGCAAAAGAAGCACTGACTGGTGATGCCCAAAAGTGAATCTATCCAACAACAAATATACATCAATGACATGGTTGTCATTCTACGCAATTAAGAACAATCTAGCTTTATTAATGTCAAGCTGTATGTTAGCAACATCCAGTTCACAAATTATTCACTGAACAATTAGAGAGAAAATGCACAGCTATAATAATGCAAAGGGTCTATATAGTCAAATGAATGTATGTTAATCTCCAGTATTCTGATAGGTGTATGATCTTGAAATGAGCAAGCCTTATGTCAGGAGACATGATTAGACACTAGAGTAATCCCTTAATGAGAAAGCCTCAGCGTGTATATACCAAAAATCAAACAAAATTATGAACATTGCATCCTAGCTTCAGGTGGTAAACCACAATATAATTGCTCACTGGGGTTAAATCTTCAAGACTGAGGTTAAATAATGAAATGAAATTAGAAGTTATCTTACCTGCTTTTTCACGAAAAGGTAATATAATTATGTAAATCATTTGTTGGTTTTTATACAATCAAGTTAAGTGTCATAAACATTTGCATAGCGTTAAAGAAAAAGCACTGGATCTGCAGGCATCACTCCGTTAAGCTCATTATACGAGTTCGGCTTTATCACACTAATAGCTCGTCTTGGTTAATGAACTCAAGTGCACCACGTTCCAGTAAGCATTAAAAAGCCAAAATATCCCTCATAATATACTGCAATGAGTTGGAGAATATCCATTTTGCACAAGAAACCACACCATTACCTTTTGCATGGCCTCTCCCCAGAGTCACAAAGCCAGATGAGATGAAGTTGTGAAGGTCATGTCCTCCGCCACGGCTGCTCTCCTTGGAATAGTGTCCCCCTGAAATGAGTGAGTCGACCATGAAGACTAAGCAGCATCTGATAACCATATATGCTTTCAGTTCACTCTCCTTTCAGAGTAAACAGAAGCTGAATGCCATAAACAGCTAAATTCCCTCAGCGCCAGAGTTTTTCATAATACAGACATAAAGTCACCTTGCTTGTGCAGGTGGGGTGACTATCAGAATCCTGCATGCATCCTGAAGTGGTATTTTTGCTCTTGACATTGTAATTACCAGTGCAATAGCAAGTATAATAGTGTATCTGATATTCTGATGATAACCTTCGATGCCATTTGGAAGCTTAAACCCATCAGATTTATAATCCGAAGGCAATTACATGTCACAGTGGCTGGCAAAATAAGAATAGGAAACATCCATGAAAGTATTCAATTAATTCAAGGGACTGAAGACACAATAGATTTTAGATGAATATTAATTCCATGGTCCACTTGGAATTATAAAAATCATATTAGTGTTGTAGCACTACAAGAGATGCATGGAATGGAGCATGACACTGGTCTTGTAATAGGTTGTTTGCAGAAGCTCTATTCAGCTTTTAACAACAGTTGTGATCACCAGAACCATTTGAACAAACCCAGCAAAACTGCCTTGTGCTAGTACAAATGAGCTCTGGCACATCATATGAATCAAACAACTGAATGTGTGATAGGGCAGTTGGAATTGAACAAAGCCTCCAAATCAACCAGACACCGGGCCTTTACGGAGTCACTGCAGTGGCTGATAGGGCAGCTGAGTGATCCAGCTTAATTATGAAGCTCTACTATGCAATTCCTTGGATAAAGATAACTAACTGTTCTGTTAATCTCTCTGAGGCATTGTGACATCAAGTTCAGCAGTCAGTCATGTCACAAGAACTTTTACAAGAATGAGAATGAGAACATCTAGGTAGATGTTCTCAGTCATGTCACAAGAACATCTACCTAGAAGATGGCAAAACCTTCTAGGTAGTGTCAGTGCAAGTGGGTGTTTGATGCAACATTTTGCCTCAGGTGTGTCCTGGAGCTGAAGCAGACTGATACAGCAGGTGCTAATGTCCTCATCTCTGGTTGTGCACTCAGTTTTCAGGCCCTCTGGGGAAAATCTCACTTATTATTAAGAGATCATGGCCTGTGCAATTTTAATTTTAATTGCTGGAGAACAAGTATAGAGGCCATTATGTTAGAAAGAGAGAGAGAGAGAGAGAGAGAGAGAGAGAGAGAGTCAGAAAAATGCATATAATTATAAAAGTGCCTAGTGGCAACCAACATGTTGAATAAATTAAATAATTTTCTTGTGAATGTCTTATAGTATATGGGAAAAGGAGACACATGTAGATGGAGATACCATCACATGTCTGTATTGTACTGACCTACGGCAATACAATAAATTGTTTTAGTAGTTTTTTTTTCAGGTTATATCAATGTATTATTCTGCTTTGTCAACTAATCTATTAATATTTTAATCTATTAATTAGTGCATATTAATTAATCAAATTGTACCCTGTAGCAAGGACAAAGTTTCGATCACAATTATAAAAGATTATGAAGGACACCTATGTAATGTACTGCCACGATGCAAGTAATCATATAAAGAAAAGATTCAGTGTGCGCTTTTATAAAGATTGCATTGTAGTTTATGGCAATTTCACATCAGGGCATGTCATTACGCATGTTCTGTTTAAACTGACACTGAAACTGACACTGTACTCAGTCTGTCAGTGCATTGAACTGGAATTTATATATAAATTACCCACACTCCCCTGGAGCCATTCAGTAAATCTAATGTCTCTAGTGCAAGTGCTGTCAGTGAGACTCGGTCATAGCTGACCTCCGGTACCATGATGACAATACAAGGTCAACAGGGACAACCGAGCTCAGCATAACACACAACAATATTCAGTCATTCGCACCACTGCTTGGAGATCACAGGACACAAACATCTGTGGCCGAGCTTTATGGATAGTGTGGGATGGTGTAATGTGAGACTGGAGAGATTTCATAGTCTCAACCCAACCCTCGATATTAAAAAAGCTAAATACAGAAAGAAAAAAAAACAAACAAAAACATCTTTCGACTATAGTAGAGATGCCTCTACATCTGACAATGTTGAGAATGTCCAGCCAGCACTTTATTATACACTAGTCCAGCCATTAATAAATTAATATTATGATTATGCCGATCAATTACATCAAATATCTACATACACAATCTGGTAAAACAGCTGAAAGAGATACATAACCATTCCCAAGTATTCCCGTTCTGTGAAGTAAATAGTGGTAAACTGATGACAGCATGCAGTTTGAATCTATACCAAAATAACGGCTGGCTCATAATTGCAGAATTGTTTATGCATGTGCCTGAATTTGGCATGGGAAAATCAGCTGATGAGCAATGGTGAAAATGCCAGATTAATCTGCAGTGCATAAGTGAAGCACAAGCACACGTTAGCTCAGTTTCAACTGTTCTGGCTTCAGCATGAATTATCCACTGTTTGAGTGACATACGTCTGGCACTTCGACAGGAGTGAAACCCATAAAATCCGTGATGAGCCCTCTGATATATGCTTAACACAGCAGTCTAACACAATGTGCCTGTGACTCAGACAGACAAGCCTGGACTGAAATTGCATCAATTTAAATAAACACAAAGCTGCTTTGAATATGGCTTGTTAGCTCAGTTTAGCTTTTTAAAACATTTCTTGATATTTGATAGATAGATAGACAGACAGAGACACAGAGATAGTACAATCGATTCATTCGAAAGTCACATAAAAACAAAATGCAGTATTAGTAACCAGATGCAGTATTGTTTTCCAGAATCTCACCATGATTAGATTTGGATGTGTGAACAGGGGTATAGTGGTTTTTGGAGCCTGTCCTCTGTGGAGTGTCATCTTTGGATGAGCTGTTCATTGCCGCAAAGTTTTCACAGTCATACTGAGATATGGGAATGGGTCCTTGCTGCCTCAAAATATCTGCAAGGGCTCTGCAGGAAGCGATCACATAGAGAGAATGTAAACATGAATGATATATAGTTCCTCAGCTTATTCAGTGTAACATATTGCAACAAGCCGGGACAGTAAAATAACATGCAGGTTCAAGTGTACGTAATGTGGTTAAGCAAATATATGTGGCTGCACAGGTTTTATCACGTTGTCATTTAATATAATGTTCCAACATAAATGTATAGGTAAAGTTTCCAGTTCAGAATAATTCCAGATTACAGCTGCTGTTATTTATGTTTATTTTAATAGTGAGAAATCCAATCTTTTTGCCATTTGCTCCACTCCGCTCCATTAGCATAATGGAAATGTCAACACCACACTTTCCAATTACATTCATATTCTGTGTGTTTATTTGTTTGCTCTGAAGATTTGAATATTTACGCAAAAAGCCACATTTTACATGCACCACATCTATTACAACCTTCTTCACTTCTATTATCAACTTATCTTTTAAAAGATTTGCACTGATTTTGCACTTTTTTGCTTATTTAAACCTGTCAGTGGTTTAATATGGTACAGATCCGGTACAGAGAGGTTTCATGAAGATGCACTGCATTGCAATATGGTATATAATGTGATGCGGTACTGTGCAAGGCATTCCATTTTAATTAAAAATATATGTTAAAATGCCTAGGATTCAGAGACTAACAGGCACAGAGGCCACACTAGTGAATCTTTAAACCTATAAAAATCAGCAATATTGATTAATGCTGAGCAGCAAAATGAAAAGTTGAGAAATATTCAATAATATATGTGACACATCCATTTATCTACCACACTGGATTTATTGAGTTCACTGGTGGACGCATTTTCATCACTAGTGCCTTGCCTCGCCTCCTACCCTGCCGCTGTGTCACACAGCCGTGGCTACATGACAGTGAGAAGATATGATGCTGAGGAAAAATACCCCATCAGCTTTTTACCCTCATTTGCTTATTACTAAGACATGAAACAGTCCATGTCCTCTGAAGAATAATGTGACACTGAAATGAGATCCAGAGATCATCTTCTCCTTCATAAATGAATTGTTGGGCTTTATGATGTGCTCAGTCAGGGGGGTGTCGTTCTAAAATCAGCTTTTATTGAACACTTCAAATGGAAAGTAAAATTGAAGTATAGTTAATGAGCTGTAAAGCTTCTCTCTTGACCAGATGCATGGGGTGTTTGGCTAGAAGTGATGACCACACAGCATTGTAACGACGAATATTCAGCCCTGTTTGAGAATCTGGTCACGACCAGCTCATACCACATCTAATATTGCATGCAAGCAGCGATGCGAGAAAGAGGCACATCTACAGAAGAGGAAGACTGCACAGGTTACCATTTAGTCCGAAACCTCCTATCTCCAGAACCAGAAGTTTTCAGGAGAATAAGTTGCTTTGGACAGTGCTTAGTGATGATAAAACATTGCGTTCAAAACCCTTTAGAGACTTCCATCATTCGTGATTAAGTTGGCAGGGGCCTATAAATCCTGCTGTACAGTAAGTGACTATGACTTTATAAAGTTTCCTACAGACTTTATAGCAATTTTTTTAAGTAATATTTAGAATATTTAGTAGTTTGGTCCAGAATAAATGTTAATACTACTTTAAATCATTTTAACAGACTTAATAATCAAATTCATTCTTCTGCATCCCACTCAATGCTGTAGAAATATCACACCTCTTGGTGTAGATGGTGTAGGTGTGTTATTTTGTAGATAGTGTGTAGTAGAGTACACTGTTTTAGGGCGTGCCCTTTTGGTCCTTTTCTCACCTGTGTATGTTCATTTCCTGAGGCGGCCTCGTGGCCTTGTCGTAGGCGACTTTAGCCGACACGCCGAGCGCGATGACGAAGGCTATGACGCCACACGTGATGTACACTGCCGTGTTGGTCTGGTCGGCACTCGGGTCGTAGGGCTCGCTGGTCGGGGTAGGTGACGGTGATGCGGTTTTCACCCAGTCGGGCTTGTTGTAGTTCTTGCACGTGCGCTGGTCCAGCCGGTTGCCCCGGAACTGGCAGCAGAAGCGAAGGTAGCAGGAGCCGCAGCAGTAGCGATGGTCCGTGTTGTTGCACTCGAACTCGCGGTCGAACTGGCCGCTCACGTCGTAGTAGCCCAGGCACGTGTCGTGGTTCTGAGGCGCGGGAGCGGGCGCGGGGGAGTGCGCGGTGCCGTTCACCTCCTTGGGCTTGGCGGGTCGCCGCGGTGCCACTTTTGTGCGCTTTGCTGTCGACGTGCACAGCACACTCAAGGGGTCCAGATAAATCAAAAGGAGCAAGACAGCCCAAGGAGCAGGATGGCCCATGGCTCGTTCTAGCCTCCTTTTTTTTGTTTTATTTCACTTTTTCCTGCCGATGATTTGCTTTCTGGTGTCCTACACGGTCCTAAAGTTCCAGTTTCCTCCGTTTCTCTGCATCTCTGCTAAGAGTCTCCTAAGAACATTACCGGCTACGTGGACAGCGCCATTAGTGTAATGGGAATAACGTGCTTTTGATGGACAGAGAGGAGACGTGCCAGTCACACACATGAACATACATCGCTCGTCCAGCGTTTCCACTCGGCGCCCTGAGCGAGAGAGAGCTCTGAACCAGCGAGCTCTACCTCCTGCTTTTCATCTTGCTCTGGCAAGAAGCACACACGCACCTGACTGTTATTTCACCGTTAATAAAATCAGACAAGGCATTAAATGTTGACGAGGGGAAATATCAAGTAGGAGAAGTACTTTTGAAGAAGTGCTGTAACGCATATGGCGATAGTATAGTATAGTGTAGTATAGTATAGGATAGTATAGTATAGTGTAGTATAGTATAGTATAGTATAGTATAGTATAGTATAGTATAGGATAGTGCTCTGCTGTTCCATTGCGCAAATGCGTGCATGGCATGTAGTGTATATAAACACTATAAAAGCATTTCAAATCAACATATTTCAATAATACTAATAATAACAACAATAATATTAACATTAAAAACACTTTGTGCACAGAACTACTTGTGAATTCTCTGTTCGTATCAGAGAGGACAAAGTGTACTAGAGCACACGTGCGTTAAGAGTATATGAAAAGCAATCAGTAACTTAATCAATAAGACACTGGCTGTGTTCCAAACCGCATGTAAACCTAGGTATTTAACTATAACTGAAATTTCCAGTTGATTTGTGGTAGGTATCTTGGTTGTAGTATAACAGGATGCGGTTTTGGGATGTTTCCTAGTGTTTTACTGAATAGATGAAAATAATTGAACTTAATCTATCGGTGTTTCTAAGGTGAAACGTGAGCGGGACTTACCTGTGCGTGGTGTGGCGTGGCGCGGTGCTCGCTGGGTGCGCGGCCGCTGGCAGAGCGCTGAGTGAGCGGGGTGTCAGCAGCCTCGCGCCCTTCTGCCTTGCATCATTAAGAGCGCTGCTGACGTCACGGCTCGGAGCGCTGTTGCTGCCGCTGCTCTCACGCAAACATGTCAGTCTCCGTGCAAACCGCGTCGCCCATCCTTTACAGTCTCTGTTCGAGGAGTTACTTTTCATTTGCGCCATGCAAATATTAACACGCGTAATGACATTAGTTAATCCATTGTTTCAACAAATGCAGCGTTAGTCTTTTCTTCCTCACCCCCACTCCTTCTGCCTCTCCGTCTTTCTCCCTGTCACTCCACCCCCCTTCTCTCTCTCTCTCTCTCTCTCTCTCTCTCTCACTTTTATATCATCCCATCTCTCATTCCCTCTGTCCCCTTTTCTCATCTTTCACACACTCTGTTCCTGTCTCTCTCATCTTTCTCTTTTCCCCTTTTCTCATATCTTTCCATCTCTCATTCTTCTCATCTGCCTCTTTTTCATTGTTCCCTATCTCCTCTCCTGTCTTTTGCTGCCTTTATCGCACTCGTTCTCCTGTCTCTGCCATCCTCCTCACTCTCTCTTCCTCATCTTTCTTTTTTCATTTCCCTCTCTGCCCCACCTTTCTTACTTATCCTTCTGTCATTTCCCCATCTCTCTGTCTCCATCTTTCTCACTCTCTCTTTGTCTCTCTTTTTATCTTCCTGTCCTCTCCATCTCATTTCTTGTTCACTTTATTTCCTCCTTTTTTTATTTTTCCCTCTGTAATTCTCTGTCAGTGTCTCTCTTACTTTCTCATCTTCCCTCTCTTATTTTCTTTCCCGATAGCTCTCCTCTTTGTTTCACCTCTTTTATCTCCACCCATTTCATTGATTTTCCATTCCTCCAAACGTTTGGCAGGTAGAGATGCTCAACTGTCAGAGGCAGTCACTCTTACTGCGCTGATGGAAAAGGCTTCGGCTGACAGGATGTCTGAGTTCGAAGCTGTGTGCCGGTGAAGTTAGCACCTGCTCCAGCCATGCCTGCTCCATCTGCAGCTTCTGCTTAGAGCCTATTTACATGCAGTAGTTCATCACAGTGCACAAAGCTCCATAGGCTACAAATTGCTCTTTCTCATACACACATTGCACACACCATAAAACATAACACGCCCATTTTTATTGTTTAACTGCTACCTTTAATCTTGAGAGATGATGAGGCATGCTGCTGCATTAGCCTACAGAGAACCAGGCACAGATGTTGTGAAAATGAAAAATTAATTAAAAGGGGAAGACCTAGTGTACCTTGACATGAGAGATTTCCCTTTGGCAAATGCTGATGAGTGTTATTTTTCAGCCTTGCTTCTATGTCTCAATGTATTATATGACAAGCTCCTTTCCTATATAACTTTCCTATCAGATTTTTTTTGTGATACATTATCAGGTTAACAGTACTGTACAGGTATCTATAGTATTCCCTGTGCAGTTATATGATATATACTGAAATACCACAAAAATGTCCTGCAGAATGGTCCACAATTCTGATGTATTCTCAGATATAGGATTTCTGGATTTCAGTGTGTTGCATGACAGCATTCACCTGTCAGAGCTTTTGTAGACATACAAGTGGAATGGAATGCCATGGAATCCCATGGAATGCCAGCTAAACGAATCCCAGGGCCATTATGGATCCACCGCCAATCTGTACATGTATTTTTTTTACAGCCTGTACTGGTTTTTCTGGTGCTTTAGTGTAAACTCATGCATATTAAATTATTTTGTACATCACAGGTACAGAAGGCTTACACTTGTTTGTTCCTTGAAAGGTACACTGTGGTACCTCTTCCCCCTGGAGTGTGATATGAAAGTGTTGCTACTGAATAACACTTCCACCGGTTTCATCCGCGCTACAACTGAAATGCGGTTGTGCTTGTTAAGCCTACATTATAATTTAATAGTAGTCTCTAGCATAGGAGTGTTTTAATGCTCAGCTGAGTTCACTCCGCAGGAAGCAAAACAGCAGTTAGCAGTTAAGGTTAAGGTTCAAGAGTATAAGTGTATGCATAAAAAAGATGAAATGCAAAAATCTGGTGCTATTATATAATGAGAGGAGAGTAAATAATTTGAATTTTTTTTTTTTTTGTATGTAGGCTCTGAGCATCTCTGAATGAACAGCCTACACAATCCTCTGATTATAAAGCCTGGGAGCAGTTGCTAAGCTACCATTTTTTTTTATGCCATCAATACTTACTGTAATGAAAAATTTAAATACTCTGTGTGAAGTTTTCCTTCGGACTTGAAAACCGTATATTGGGCTCGCAGGAGATGCATACTTTCGAAGACTAGTGCAGTCACAATAGGAATACATGCATTGAGAAAAATAGGCAGATTATACCAAGCGCATATATTTTACGAAACGCTATAAGTTCTGCCACTCAGGAAGCCACCCACATTTCCTCATTGCGTCCATTTCATTTTCATTCACCAGAAGGAACACTGCGAGGAACCCCATTTTGTATTCGAAGCAGCCGTGCTTTTGTGAGAGAAAAGGGAGGGGTGCGATTTTGCAGTGTCCTTAAAGCAAGTCAAGAGTTCTGCCTCGCTCTAGAGAACAGAGGCGGTGTCCAGAGGAAGATTAAAGTCTGCAGTATTCTGGTAAAGAGTCTGCGTCCCACCTACAATTTCAGCCTTTATATCACTATACTGCTTTTTAAGACTGAATGCGTTTCCCAGCCCTGATTTGAATTTAAAATAAAATCTACTGCACATATAATACAGGCAACACCTCGAGAGTAATTTAGATGTTACTAGTTCCTTCGTTTACCTGATTAGAGTCGTCAGAGTATATCAGACAACGTAAAGCAAACAACGTTAGAAAGGGTCAGGATACGTGCAAAACACCGCGCCGTGGTCTACGTGACTCCTCTAAGTGTGTGGCCATGTCATAAATGCTAATCCTCACCATCTAATCAGACCCCTAATGACTTTGCTCCTTACTTTAATCCTGAATATGAATTCCATTAGCAGTTAGTATTGTCATTGGCGTAATTACAGCGTTAAGCAGCTAATTGTGTATTTATTGATGAACTCGACCGTACCACAAGTAACAGGGATGGCATTATCACTTAATTATTCTGCAGAACTGTTGTAGCACAGTTATTATTTTTTTAGTCTTATGTTACAAGTCATTCTCATGGGGAGAACACGTACCTTAATAATCCAGATTAAACAGTTCTTACACTCACTGTGTAGAGTTACACAATAAACACTAGCAGTGTACAACACTCACTGTGTAGAGTTACACAATAAACACTAGCAGTGTACAACACTCACTATGTAGAGTTACACAATAAACACTAGCAGTGTACAACACTCACTGTGTAGAGTTACACAATAAACACTAGCAGTGTACAACACTCACT
>JAOVVF010000051.1:16758388-16793540 GCA_028565595.1 Duopalatinus emarginatus | reverse complement strand
TAATAATAATAATAATAATAATAATAATAAAACTTGCCACAAAGACATATGATGTAGGAGATCAACATAAGAAGATAAAGATCAACTTCTTGATTGACTACAAGAAGGTCTTTAATATAGCCCACATACTTGGATCAGGATAGCACTCAATACATACAGTACAGAGCCAGTCTAACCATGATGGGTTCCTCAGTCTGTAACAAGTGGAAATCTGATATGCAAATCTACTACAACAGAGGCTGCATCAAGATTAGTAGAATCACCCTCAAGCAAGGTATATTCCAAGGCATCTCCTTTGTCACCACTGCCATTTTGCATTTCATTGATTTCTCAAGCTAAACATGACCACATCCTTAAAGAAAGAGCAGAGGGTTAGCCACCTGCTGCAGACACTGTTGAGGAATGTATTGGTATAACTCAGTGGAACAATACTTTGACATTGCTAGATGAATGTAATTCATAGCACAGGAAAGCAACACAAGAAAAAAAAATTGACTAAATTCTAACGAAATGAAGAAATATTTGATCTTTGTAGGACAGATTGTTTAGAGATTGCAGAAAGTGAGTTGCGTCATCAGAACACAAATAGCATTCTGCCTCATTGCTCTGTCAGGGGATCATCATGCACATTCATGTAGTGTGGGAATGAGATGCTAGTGAATCATAAAGTGATAAATGTGTGTGTGTGTGTGTGTGTGAGTGCACTTTAACTATGCGTTCTGTAGCATTCAGCTTTGATGAAGCCTTCAGGCCTCAGTATGGTGCAGTGATTTATCAGTATTCCTGTCTCACCGTGGCCTTTCCTGAAGGCCAAGATGGGCTTGCCTCAAAAACCAAGGTACAAGCCATCAGCAGCATACAAAATGTTTTACAACCCTGTCAGAAAATTGGACCCTGTGAATGGTCTTAATCTCAATGAAATGTTGAATAGCATAAAAGACACAGCTTCGTTAATAATGCCCGATGGTGATATTAATGATATTAATTCATATTAGTTCACCAAGTTGTCATCAGATCTGTAAAGATTAGGCAAAACCATCATTTACATGTGTGCTGGTTTTCAATGTGTGTCCCTGCTCAAGTTTAAGCCCAGCTTTAATTTCTTATTGATGCCCTGTATGTAATCCACAGTTGATGGGCCTTGTAAAAGCATGACGCGTGTAAATGTTAACTTACAAAACCTACAGGAATATTAGTGCACGAGACTGACGCCAGCTTGCATACTAATGTGCAGAGAAAACATTCATCTTCTTCGAGTCAGAGGACGCATATAAACACTAATCCTGTGGCACCACGCCTGCCTAAATGCACAGTGTATTTTAATTAGAGCCAAGCCAAAAGGAAGAACGCATGCAAACCTCACAAAGGGCTTTGGAGCAAAGGCTTTGATGCCATGCCTTGTCATCTCTGTTAAAAATCAAATTTTACACTTCAGACAGCCGGTGATAGTAATAGTTATATAACTTGCCAAAACATAAGCGTTTTTAACAAGAACGTGACTTAACGTGACCTCTGGCACTTCCTTTCACTATATAAGCACACAGGTTTTGTGGATTCATTGCAAAGTCTTGTCGTTCCCTGTTTCAGAAAGATATGGGCCGTACTGCTGGCTGTCTTACTGTGTATTGAACTCTCGCTTTGTTTTATGGATTATACTTTGGGTTATCCTTTGGCCTTGTTTGGTGTATTGATTCTGATTTGACTATTATTGTTTTTTTTAACAATTTGATCACAATTTCACCCTTGTTTGCCTATATCTGTATTAAAGCCTCTGTAGATAATCTGCAATTGCATCTAATATGTTGCAGAATTTTGAGTTGCAAACGCTGATACTGTCTCCTTAGGTATTCGTCTAATTAGAAAACTGTGAGTTCTAATCCCAACAATGCCATAGCCATTCTTGGCCAGAAGTGATGAAAGTAATGGAAGGGAAGGGAGTACTCTTTCAAAATTATGAGTATATGTGAGCTCATGTTTGTGGAGGAGGGCAGATAAGAGCTTTTCTCTGAGGGTGGTGTGGTAGTTTAAAAAGATGTGGTTGGCTGGGTTTATGTGCTTCACAGAAGGCATGTCATTGCCTTTACTCTCCTTAGATGGATTTGGTTGTGTGATTGAGAAGAATTGGCCAATGCGTGGGAATTGCCAAGACCACGCCACAAAAACAGTCTCTGTACCATAGAATATTGGTTCTTGTACTGCTTTTTGTTGGTATTTAGTGTACTATTCTATCTAAAAGCTGTCTCTCTCCATTCTGACATGTTAAAATGGGAAAAAGCACCTAATCCATTGAACTGACATATGAGACAGTGAGGGTGGTGAGTAAGCAGACCTATCCTTCTTCATACAGTCTTACTGATACACATACAGAACACCCTTGCGCATAAATACAGGCATACATTTATTGGACGACAAGAGCTTGCCATATTTTTTTTTATTTTTTTTTTGTGAATGAGAAGGAGATTGAGAATAGGCCCTGGAATGCTGCAGAGTAGGAAGGGAAAGGATACAAATCATTCTTGGGCTGCCAGAGCCTCCAGTCGAGAGCATACGCTAGACAAAAATGTGATCGATAGCATTTTTTCAGAGCTGTGAGATTTATCCTGCAATTAGACATCTCCAGGTGCCGTGCGAGCTGTGCGGCTGTCTCAAGAGGTTAGCTCTGTTTACCGTGGCCATAGGTAAGCCCCTGACAGCTGGGGTTCTCCAAATGACGGGTGAAATCTCATCACGCCCGACTTGTGGCCTCAGGTATGACAGGACGGTAATACCACACGTCCTTGACACTACTAGTATCGTTTATGGGGTCACGGTATATGATCACAGACAATGAGAGTAGACAGATGCATTGAAGAGCAATGACTCCTAGTGAAGCGCAAACAATTGAAACTTATGCGTGGACAATTGGCAAGAGATAGCAGTATAGCAGTAAGGGCACTTAATTCCTTTAATTAATGTCACTGTGACAAAAGACGTTATAGTGCCCAGACAAATGAAAATGCGAACTACTCTGGTGTTAAGAAAACTTGCTGAAATTGTTCCCTGGTAGCTTTTTCTTCTATTAAGTTGAAATATAAATTCCATTCAATTTTAAAATGGTCCTTCTTTTAAAGATTGCAAGCAGTGTGGGTCACAGCGTCTGCCACTTATCTGCATATAAGAGGCTGCCCCAAGGAGAATCAGTTACTTTTAAAATGAATTAAATCGAACCCGTTTTAGTTGAGCTCCTCTCAAGCAGAACTGTGGCTCGGGTGAGAGAAAGAGAGAGAGAGAGAGAGAGAGAAAACTGTTTGCATTCAGTCATGTCATCTATTGAAATATTCCACTGCATAATTGCACAAACGGTAAACTGTGCCCTGTCACTGCCAGGACTAAAATTGCCTTAAAATATGCACCAAGCACACAAAGACGTAAGCGCTGCTCTGTTCTGAGATAGAATGGCCTTCCCTACAAAAAACAAGGACGCCAAAATCTGTTGTTTTTCTCCACACAAGTGCTCAGTCTGTTTGTTGCTGCCATGACGTGAACTGTTCCAGAGATCAGAGATTCATGCTCGGTCGCTCTGCCTTGACCGAAAAACAAGAAAACAACATCAGAGACTGTTTTGCAGAGGATATGAGGAGGAATTTGTAATTTAGGTACATATTTACCCTTCCTAAATCGTCCAATACCATGACAAGCAATTCACAAGATTACTTTTAAATTAGTTTAAATTAGTTATAAAGATAAATATATATAAATTAAACCCATTCAACTCTTATGGGAAAATTCCCACAGTGGACTAGCACCAGCAGAATATGTACTGCAATGGGATTTTATTTCGTAGTATATTATTAATATCTGACAATCCAAGTGGTTTTTTATGAGTTACCCTTGGAAGGTGGAATTTTAAGATGATATGATGGGATTTTTATAGGTTACCTTTAAGATATGTTCTGATATTTTACTGGATTCCTACTGGGACTTTTATGAGCTGATAATTCTTGTGAAATGTACATTACATGTTGCTATCTAATGCAGAACCTGCGATGTGAGTCTTATATGGAGTTCAGGTGATTAAGCGAATGTTATGGAACTCTTATGACATCCTGTGGCTCTTTTTAAAGTTTTATGCATGTGTTCTTCATGTTTAGATGTTCTGTACCTTGGACTCCATGCCAAGGTAAGTGGCCATACCTCTTCCCTTTTAAATATGCATATAAAGCAAGACTTGGGCCCCTTGAAAGCATATCACAAGAATATCCCTAACACCTATGTTTGGTGGAAACTGGTAATGTCATCGCCCATCATGCCCTAGTGTTGCTTCTACCCTTCCGCTTAGTACTTATGACAACACCTGAATTGCCAGCATTACTTACTATTATTGCTTATCACCGGCTCATCTTGCAGCATGGACAGTAACCCAAGCAGGTGAAGTTACGTTTAAAATGATCTGTTGAGGGGATCAGCTGGTGGCTGGTGGCTTGTTTTCACTGACTGTTCTGTTACTGAGAAAGACATAACCTACAAAAGCAGGCTTAAAATTCATGTCAACCTCAGGAACCTTAACATAAGCTATGACACTGCAGCCTGCCCATAGTCCTTCCTTCTTGTATCACGAGGGTGGTTAAATATTATAGAATATCTCAACATTCAGAATATTTTCATTCATTAATGTCAGTGTACAAGCTTTCCTGTATCAGTACATAAATGTACACTGAGCTAAAGGTACCCTGTGTCTGTGAGTGCAGTTTAAAGAATAACCCTTGGCACAGAAACCAGTATCCAAAGACTTAATCATCTCAGCTCTAGATGAATCAGTTCTTCACAAGTGTATCTGCTAAGGGAGATAAAACGGCATTATGAGAATCTGCTCAGAGAGATAAGACAAATCTTTCGGCTCCTTCTCCAGCTCCAGGGTGCGTGTTCACCAGTACCTGATCAAAAACCTACATATCTGCTTTTGTGTGCAGAGAGGCCAGGACAGGGTTGCCCTTTGTTTTGCTTTAGCCATGTTTTATTGAACGCCAGCAAACAACACATTTAATTTACACTCATGCTTGTCAGTCAAACCTATTCTCCAGGGCTGGACTGCTAAAATTATAGCCATGCTGGTTTCATAAGACGACACCTGTATCATCTTGCAGCTAGTTTGAAATATGTGGCATACACTGAAAGTGTGTCATCTTTTAGCCTGATGGAAAGACATGGCATATACACTGACATTGTCTCATCTTTCAGTTTGATGGAAAGACATGGCAAATATGAGGTCTATGTCAGATAAGATGAATGCGGTTCATACACATGCACCTATAAATTGCAAGCTTTTTCCCAACATTCCCGCAGACACTCACGGATACCGACAAACATACAGCAAGCACACAAATCCCATTAGCTGAGTTGACCTTGAGCAGGATAATGAAAATACAAATTAGCTTCCTCCCCTTTACCCTTCATTCCCCCACCCCTTGATTTATTTGACGCTGGTAAAGCTTACACTGGCGGCTCAGAGAGAGGAAGAGAATAGTGCTTTTACAGAATTCAGCTTTTCTTTTGTGGTCTCTGATAAACAGTGAAGTCCAACTCTTTATGGTCATCAAAGCGTACGTGACCTTGGGCACATTTCCTACTAAAGAATGCTTGACTCTGAGAAGTAGTCCAGTTTGACCGTTACTGAAAATCTGCTTTCCTGCCTGCAGCGTCAACAATCTCATCAAGAAATTACAGCCTGCTCTTGACATGAGCCTCAAACTGAGTCACACTTAGAGCAGTGCAATCTGCCCAGTGACAGCTGGACTTTAAATAGTATTAGAGTAAAATATGTTATTGTACTATTATGATATAATATCAGACATTTTTTGGCATTGTATGATTTCAGACATAAATTCCCTTTTTTGCTTCACTACACACTGGAAGGTGGACGAAACAGAGACAAGTATTGTCTTTGCAGACTACAGAACTGTCTGCTTGAAATGCTGAAGGAGGCTCATGCCTATCTGGCCTACAAACCCACTGGGACATCGGGGCTTGGGCAAAAGACATCCTTGTTGAAAAGACCTTCAATTCTAGGCATTAAGACTTTTGAAAACTGCTGAGCATTAAACCACCTGCAGTGAACTGGAATTTGTTGCAAGGCCTCATTAGAGATCAGATTCTTTTTTTTTTCTTGTAGATTTTGATACACACCTGCTTTCATTCAGACCCTTAATAACAATATAAACTATCAAAGTGCTTCATTTAACTTGGGCAGTTACATATACTGTAGTTCTGACTGCATTTATCATATACCTTATTCTTTAGCACACAGAGTATATACACAGACAGTGGTGTTTATTTATGTTACTGGCATGGTTTGCCTCCACTTGTCCCATTAGAATGATGCATCATTGCAATTTAAAACAATATTCGTCTGATTTACCATTTCTATCCTATAATGAAACATTTTTATCATTTTGGGAGTGGTCATGCCCGGGGTGACTCCATCCCCATTCACAGCGGTCACTGAATGTTTTGATGAAGGAAAATGATGAGAAATCATTGCTATGGCCTTTGCAGCCTGGATGTGTTATACATACCTGCAATTCTGCTGATATTACGATACCGAGTAGTGGAAATGTTTCTCTACAATAGTTACCATCTTTTTATGTCACTAGGTCAGAAAAGCTCTATTATAAGACAATTATGACTGTATTGTTGGTGGATCTTCTGGTTTGTCTTTATGAAACACAAATGTCTATTCCAAATGTTTCAAACATTTTTATTGTCAGTAAAACCTCTTTTGCTTTTATGAACTATGAACATTATATAAGGAATATTCTATTCCATGTAATAATCTAGACACACACACACCCACACACACATGTATGTATGTATGTATATATATATATAGATAGATATATAGATATAGATATAAATAATGTAGCGCCAAAAGTAAAGTTCTTTGTTACTTAGGATGCATCTTTTTGTTGGATACATGAATCCACCTAATATCTTTATGTTTTTAATGTGCCATATGTGTCATTATTACCAAATCATGAAAGCCACTGAATACAATATGCTAATATTACTCATTGAAGGTGATTTGATGAGATATTGCCCATATGCAAGACATGCCTATAAGCTAATTGTCCTTCCCTAAAGCATGCATATGCCACCTGGTGATTGTTTGTGTGATGCATAACACAAATTAAAATAGTTTGTGCATGGAAAACAAATATGTGTATCTTATGTGACAGGTTTAAAATATATCACACATAATATATTGGCACTTTGACAGCAGGATTTTTAAAGTATTAGCCTTCTGTATGTGAATGCCTGTTTAAAAATACTTATTGTTCTTGTTTAAGTGTAATGAGCAAAGATATGTATACGAATTTAAATTGGATTATTTGGCCATTAATTACAGTTCCTGGCGAAACAAAAAATCTTCAATACACAGTCCCTTATATTTTTTTAGACACCTCTAGCTTTGATTACAGCAGGCATAGTTTCAACAACTTTATGCAATGCCACAACATTTATTTCAGTCCTGAGCTGCATTAATTTTTGGCTGAGATCTTGTTGTTGACAGGAGTGTCTAACTAATCCGGATGTCTTCTCTACCACATCCCAAAGACTTCCAATGGGTTTATTGTCAGGACTGTGTTGTGGCCAATTCATGTATGCAAAACAATTCCTTATGCTCCTTGAATTCACAGTTTGAGCCTGATGAATCTTGGCATTGTCATCTTGGAATATGGCCTTACCGTCAGGGAAGACAAAATCGAGTGATGTTATAACCTTCTCATTCAGTACAGTCAGATACTCAGCTGACTTCATTTTATTGCCACATAACTTTGCTGAGCCTTGACCTGTCCAATAAAGCAACCCCAGATCATAACACTGCCTCCCTGAGACTCCAAATCCAAGCAGTGACTTTTTTTGACCAGGCAGTGCAGACCTACTCAATATGGGAATGGTGAGGCAGCAGTCTTTCTATGATTCCCTAGGGATCCTTCCTCTGGTCTGCGCACATAGCTGCATTCATTACGTAATGATGAACCATCATGTTTCATTGGTTCGCTTTCACATTACACAATGACAATTAGCCGATTACATTCACAGACAGGGGACTTCAGCCTTCCATTCTGTCTCTGCAATGCAGTACCAGCCAGGTGGCTTCTAAAAGTTTAAATTTCTTGTATTTCACGCTGCATATTGGCTGAACAAATTTATAGTGCTAGACTACAGATTCATTAAAATGATCAGCAAAGCGAATAACATTTTTCACTGTGAATAATTTTGTGGGACTATACATCTCTGAAGCTCAAAAAAAATCCCATCACAGATTAAAACTGTATTCTTTTGTGCAGAACTTGTACCAAATGTTATGTAAACAGTTATGTCTGACATCAGTCTGGTAAATTGCTGCCAGTAAAAGCCCACATTACAAGCTGCTGTTGATTAGCCAGCAGCAGTCCATTTACCTTGAGAGAAGAACATCACTTGGAATGGCTCCAAAAAGTCATTTTGCTATTCCCCATCCCCAGACATTAATTTCAAGCATTTTGTTATGTAAAGGTCCAGTGGTTGGATTTGTTTTAACTTTGTAAGGACCACACTGCCCATTTAATCCATTGTGTGCATAATTATTCCTTCTTTATAGAGTAAAATTCCAGCTTGGTGTACAAACTTTACAAATAAACTTACAATGTTTCAGATAAAAGTTCTCTTCAGCATCTGTGCAACTTCATTATTAAAAATTGAAAAATTGAAAACAATATGTCAGCTCTTACTCTGCCTAGGGCTAGAGATGTCCATGTGTGCAATTAACATATAAAGTGAAAATAAAAATGCTTACCTAGACTTGCGAGTCCAACAAGACAAAAACCCTAAGCACACAGCCAAAGCTACACTGGATTGATTCAAAACCAAGAACCCAGATGTGTTAGAAAGGCCCAGTCAAAGCCAATCAATCTGATTGAGAATCAGTGACATGACTTAAAAAGTGCTGTTCACCACAATGGTCTCCATCCAATCTCACAGCGGTGCAAGCAATTTTGCCAAGTGGATTGGTCAAAATATCAGGCTCCAAGTATGCAAAACCAGTAGAGACCTGTTAAATTCAGGTTAACCAAGTAGGGTAAATACATGTTTAACCAACAAATGCATTTAACAGGGGCCCACATATGGGTGTAGCCATGTGTCCACATACTTTTGGCCAGGTTTTGGTTTTGTGTAGTCGTTCTTAGTGTAGTTGTTCTTAAGGACTATGCTAAATATAGATATCTAATTACATATATTTACTAACATATATATACGTATAAATATAAAACACATTTTAATTATAGGTTGACTGTCTGTAATGAATTATTAGTTATTTAAAGTTAATATTTGTAGCTTTGTGTCCTACAACACTCACTCACTCTGATACCTAAATACATATTTTAATACATATTAAGTGAGAATGTTATATTATTGTCCCCATGCTGGTGTAACAGTTGACACTAAACTACAGCTACTCATTACCTTGTTCATAAACAATTTAATAAATTACATTTTGTCATAGAATAAAATACAGGAAACACAGTATTTCGTATGGAGAAGTTACATTTTGTTAGCAGGGAGGTGGCATACAGCAGGTTGGTCAGTGACGTTCCATCCCTGTATAACCCAGAAGAGACAGCTGAGACAAGCTGGCAGCATTGAGTCCCTTTAGTACAGGTCACAACCATCACTGGGAGATTTTTCATACACAGCAGGTGAAAGAACTTAGGGACTTTTTTAAAGGACCATCTGCCATATACCATGTTCTCAGCTCCCAAAAGGCAGTTACATTGTTTAAGACTTACTGAGTAACTAAGCTTTGTTTAATATTTTTTGAAGTTAAAAGACATGATGTTTAGACATTTTTTAAATAAAAATCCATATTTATATTTACATATTTTTGGGACTAAAACTTGATTTTCAACATGCATGACAATTGCAATTTGAGATGGTTGCCTGAGCACGCCAAAAAAGACTGAACAACATCTTACCTTTATCATTCCTTCAAGATTTTTTCCATATTTTGTTCAATAGCAAAATACATACAGCATACACTACAAAATTTCAATTAATAATTTAGGTTCATTCATTATTATTCAATGTTGGTCATTGTTAACATGTTACTAAAAAATAAGCTATATTCCCCTTCCAGTATATTTCATGTGAATAAAAAAATACTTTTGAATTTTACATTTGTCATTCTTATCACTATTTCATGTACAGGTTAGTGCACATATTAAAATCCAGGCAGACTGTAACTATACACATGAAATCTTATTTGTATGTGACTAATTCTTTTTAAGACCAGCATCACACTTTGACATCAAGTGTTAACTTACCCTCTCTGGTGTTATACAATTAACCCCACGTGTGAGGTCAGCTGTAACACTCTTCTTCAGTTTTGCCTGGCTGTGCTGTGCTGTGCTGTGCTGTGCTGGCTAATAAACACAGATAGAAGATGATTCTGGGCCGAATATGGCCCAGTTAAGGCAATGGCAAAAGCACTGTAAGCAACTGTAGGAGCTTGTCCTGGCATGCATACTTTGTGCCACATGTGGCCCACATGCGGCACACCATGTAAAGTATTTTCCATCACCTGTAGCCAACCATATTTTTCTGTGGCTATGTTCCGGTACCCAATCCGGATATAGTCCTCACCGTGGTATGTGGGCCGGATCTGGGGAAAGTAAATAGAGTAAAATAGAAGACATAGAAGTGGATATAGATTATATTTATTTATAATGTTACTCTGACGCAAATATTACCACACACAATTAAATATTACTCAGTTTACCTGGGGTTTAGTCTTGTCAGTCATACAGTCATTGGGTAAAAGACACTCCACGCTCTTGATGATATGTCGTTTAGGACACATTAAGAGTCGACTCCCACATACGAGTCATTTTTAGGAACACATAACAAAGCAGTGTAATGTAATTTTAAAATATGAAACTGAACTGATAGCGTAAATGAGACATGTGTTGACACTCAGCTCTCTCTCTCTCTCTCTCTCTCTCTCTCTGTGTGTGTGTGTGTGTGTGTGTGTGTGTGAGAGAGAGAGAGAGAGAGAGATGACTGAGGATCCACTGCAGAGAGATCAGATCAGATATCAGAATAAATAGAGCCAATCTTCTTAATGAAGCACTACAGACACAGCAGACACGATCATATCAATGTGGGGATGTTTACTTACTGCATTACTGTCAGGGCACATTTATTATTGTAGTGGCTGATTTTACGTATAAAATGTAATGCACAGCACTTTTAGTTGGTTATTAGTAAGTAAACACAGTAAGATGCCAGTAATTTATGGCAGCCTGAAAAATATAAATATAGCAACAGTTATATATAACAGTTATTTGCTTAAAATATCGCAAACCTTTTTAGGAAACCGGTAATAAACCGGAAGAGTCGGCTCTTGGTGAGTTGAACTAAATGACTCACTAAAAGGAGCCGGAATTCCCTTTAACGCCCTCAGCCTCAGATAGGTTTATTTTCTACCTGTTAAAAGTCGTGACCGAAATTGGTTTCTGTGAATTTGACTCTTAGTGCTGATTATTTGATTTTAAAACGCGAGCTTTTCTCATTTTAACATCCACTAACAATAAAAACAGTACAGCCTGTTTAAATGCCCCAGTGCGTTTATATGTATTCTTTATCTGAGGACAAAGGCTTATTACTGAATCAGAGGAATATATCTGGACATACTTTCAGCTTTTACTAATCCATACACAATTGTTTACAGAATATTGTTGTTTATTTTATATGCCTGTTATTAAAATACTTCAATAAAATGAAGGAAATAGTGCACTGAATCAGACAAACTAGTACCAATGTGGGGAAATACTTCAGGGGTTTGTTGAGGTGTTTTAATACATGTGCTGAAAAATGGTCATTTCCAAATAAGGGAAATGTCTTTTTAGGGCTTTTGTGTAGTTTACTACTGCCACCTGCTGCCCATAAAAATATCGTCTGCATCATTTAGTTAGAGTTGTCGAGTAAAAAGCAAATGAAAAAAAAAAAGAACTAATACAGGACTGAAAATATCTCAGTATATGATGGATTTGATTGTTGTTGATGATGATGATGAGGATGATAATGATAACTGATGATGATAACTGATGAGGGTGATGTTTATGAATGATGGAGGTGATGATGATGATGATGATGATGATGGTGATGATGAATGATGGAGGTGATGATGACTGATGAGAGTGATGATGATTATAAATGTGATGATGACAACTGATGGAGGTGATGATGAATGATGGAGGTGATGATAATGATGATGACTGATGAGGCTGATGATGATGATGACCAATAAAGGTGATGATAAACATGATGATGACGATGATGATGATGATGATGAACATAATGATAATGATGATGGTTGTTGGTGTTTATAGGAAATGGTGTTTATAGTGATGATGGTTATAGGAAATATTCTAAATGTTGTAGCCATAAGCAACTATTCTTGATTCCTCCACTTACAATTCTCTAATCATTCTGAAATTCCTCCTAAACCATAGTTATTATGACAGTCAGACAAAAAAACAAATACTGTTCAAATACATTTCTTAAACTATGAATTTTAAAATAAGAATAAAAAATTTCAGAGACTAAAACTAAAAAAAGGTGGAGCCTGAAGGGGAGTGGGTCTGGGGCGCCTGGCTTCACTGCTGAGCCTGGTTAAAATGACAATAAAAAACACTTGACTTGACTTGACTTCACCTTTATTGTTATAGTAATCTCCACTGTTCTGGGATGGCTTTCCAACAGATTTTGAAGTGTGGCTCTGGTTGCTCAGGATTTGGTGTCTGGCAAGAAAGTCTGGCATACAGTCTTTTTCCAGTTCATTGCAAAGGTGTTCGGTGGGGTTGAGGTTGGGACTCTTAGAGTTCTTCCACTCCAACTTTGGCAAACCATGTCTTCACTGACCTCACTTTGTTCACAGGAACAGCTCATGAGAACAGCTCGTGCTGCTATAGGTATGAACTTCTTAGTTCCAATGAAGGAAAATTGTAAAGCTACACTACACTATACAAAGATAGTGTATACAATTTGTGTTTTTAACTTTGTGAAAACAGGTTGAGGACCACATATGGGTGTAATGGTCAGGTGTCTACAAATTTCTGGCTATATAGTGTATTTAATGGATGCTTCAGAAGATTAGATGTAACTGTAAATGGATATAAAATATGATCAATATGAGTAAAAGTGTAATTGTTGAAAAAAGGAGACATGTCGGAGAAAAAATCAACGACGAGATGATGTTATGTATCCACCTCATAGCTATTAAACACCTAAACTTCTGTAGGCAAAAGTTTGCTCAGGATAAAGGCGTGGCTTTCGCGTGTGTTGGCGTCATTGAGGGCGGGGCTACACAACAGGTGTGTGCTCGGTAGCATTGAGAGAAAGAAATACACGCTGCTGAAAGACCCACCGTGTCCGTGATTTTGTCCATGCGGCGGTGGTGTGTGCCATGGTGCCGAGGTGCATCGGGGGCTGCTTGCCCTTATTCGTGCTCGGCGTGGCTTTTGACGTGATCGGCTTGACCGTGCTCCTCGTCGGTGCTCTCGCCAACCTGCGCATGGACGGCCGCTTCTACGGTGACTTTCTCATCTATACGGGTTCCATCGTGGTGTTCCTGAGCCTCGTGTGGTGGGTCTTGTGGTACACCGCGAACGCAACGATTCCTTCCGACGAACTGGAGAAAAACACGCTGGACAACTTGGCGCTGTGGGCGCGCAGGTTCTCCACCAGTCTGTCGCTCAACGGAGACAAATCCATGCAGGTGGGAGAGAAGAACCAGGGCGTCAGTGCTCAAGAGGTGATGAATGGGTCAGTGCCTGTGTACATTCACATTCCCAACAGGATGGCTTGGCAGACCTCAGGCATGGAGGGCTACGACAATATAGCTTTCGAAAGAAGTGTTGACATGTCAACACCCAGTGAGAAAACAGTGGAGCTTGATACTCTGGAGACAGGACGAATAGAGAGACTTCTTTGATCAACAGTACATCATCTACAACTTTCTGAATTCTTCCATTTGAACCTCATATTCTTGTTCTGGTGGTTTTTTCTCCTTCAGATAGTATCAGATGTTTGGATCCAGATGGTTGACCTGCTTTTACCTTTTCTATACCTTCAGCACTACACATGAGTGGCTTCTGTTTACTCCGCACTTTTATAGTTGTGTGCACATACTTCAGAAAGATTTCTGGATCTCATTAATGCATCTCTGTGCTGAAGATTTAAACTCGAGCCTTTACATTACATATAATTTTCAAAAGGGTAATTGTCTCATTTGTTTAAGTTATAAACACACAGACAGAAACTACTGAATACGACAAACACGCTGCAGACGTGACATGGGAACTAAACTGACACTCTGAAGGAAAGAGCATATTAAACTGTGCCTTTCTTTTCAGTGGGGTGCATCCTACAAGTGTACACATTACACACCTTTAGTATATCTTTTACACAGAAAGGTGTGTGTAGTGTACCCTTAAAGCTTTAACAGTCAAATATACCTTATACATATACCTTAAATATTTAATAAATACAGATTATTTATATATATATATATATATATATATATATAAGAGTGGTTTCACCCTGGTGACTTGCAAAGTCACAGTCTATTTCGTATGGTATAAATTTAGTTCTGTGTATCTTATAAATTAATAGGTTATGTAGTACATTGTGCTCGAAACCTTGCCATTAGTTTTAAGTGTAATGATTGCATAGATGAAGTGAAAAAACATAGTGTGAACATTAGCTGGTGACATTTTGATTTTTTTTTTTCTTTTTCACCAGCCTACATCTTTCAGATCAAGTAATAAGTTAACTTTTAATAAGAGTTAATGAGAAGTGAAATTGTTGTTTACTGTGGACGTGTAATTCAGTATGACTCAGCAAAACCTCATAAGAACCAACTCTGATGTCTTATTAATTGTATATTGCAGGTGTCTTTTGAAAGCTGGTTTTCACAGAAATCAACTGCTTTTATTCAGGGAACAATGTTTTTAATATTGCACAATGCTGAACAGGTTATTTTTATATGTGCTAGACAGAAATCGAATGTTCTTTTGGCTGAATGTAAGTGAATATTTGTTTATGTAAATATATATTTGGAAATTAAATTTATATTTTATATAAGAAAATGATGTGGTGTGTTTTTAACTCAAAAGGACTTATCACCAATAATATTTAAACTATCATCAAGTATTATACCAACAAAGTTACACCAGTAATAACTTGTTTATAAAATAATAGGAAGTAAATGCAATGTTGATTATAAATGTTCTAATCTTATTGAAATGTTCTATGGCTTAATTTTGAATTTTTGTAATTGCTCTGACAGTGCTCTGACAGCTATATGTTAATATACATTTATTTTTACATGTGCTTAATCAAATATGCTTACAAATCTATATTGAAAATTCATTTACAGGACTTGAATCCCCCAATCTATGCCTACTAATAAACAAGGTTATTAAATAAAATAATATTAAAATGAATAATCATGGGTATTGTTATGGTTTCTGTAAGTAGATTTACTTTAACACTTATAGTCTCTAATGTCAGTGAGTCCTTTTTCATTTCTCAGTAATAACAAAAGTCAGTGGTTTTTGTTTGTTTGTTTGTTTGTTTGAATCAACATTTGACCAAAATCTATTCCATTTATTAACTTCAAAATAGAGAGAAAATCAAAGGCTGCTGAGGGAATGGAGGCTGGAAATGTGATGAGTTTTATAAGCTGTTACTGTGTGTCTAATGGCTTTTGTTGTGGCTAGTCTAAACGCTTTATGTAATGTAGCAATATTTTCATCCAGTCTCTTCTATTCTTTCACTTTCTGAAAACGTGGGTGGTGGTAATTTTTTTTTAGTTTCCTGTGGGATTTTTTCCCCTGTAGATTTACATGATATCACATTAGAGTTACTAATGGCTGAATCTCAGACACAATTATGGATAAGAAGATTTAAAGTAGAAAGGTCAGATTATTTGCCAGCATTGGGCAAAATTTTCTAACAGCACATTTACTTAGTAACCAAATAGATTATTTGTCCATACTCGCATCACTATTTATTGAAGCTGAGTTTTGAGAGCATTTGTAATATGAAAAAAAAGGATGAATCAAAAGATGAAATTTTATTTTGAATAGTACACTGAGTAGTACAGTGCCATTTTCATTTGGACTGCCTTGGTTATGTGCTTGCTATAATGAAATGTTTCTATCCTGATGATAAAACCCATATCCATAGGGCATAAGGAGTCACAGAATGTATTTGATGTGAACCATTTACTATGGGTTCCAGAGTCATCAGATCTCAACTCAGTGAGGGAATATCTTTTCAAGAATGTTGTTCCATTCCTCCAGTAGACCTGGGCATTGACCCATTCATCAATTCTTGGGAATCAATGTCTTGTTTTTCTCTCTAGCCTCAATGGATTTGGCTCTGGTGTGCTAAAGCCTCTTGTGGAGTCTTCACATCCTCAGCACCAAATCATCCAGTGTGTTCCAGAGACCAATGTGCCAATGTGCATTGAAGTTGTTCTGGTGGTTTTTCCTATAATTTGTCACCTGTCATTTATGACACAATTAGTAGGTTTTTATTTTTACAATGCTTTCAGAATTCAGAAATACTATACTGTGTTTGTTGTTCTACTATAACACAAGGTGCCATTACAAGGTGCCAAAGAACAGGAAAAACTATAAAAGCACTGGGCATGATCACATTTTGTGAGTATAAGTTGCCATGGAAGAAATGTTACTTGAAACATGAACTACATCCTGGTGAACTTGGCATCTGACATGAAATAAAACAGGTTTTCCATAAGACACACCCTTTGGTTTGTGTGTAGCCATTTGACCCACATGGTTCACATAATCCTGTTAAATACACAAAGGGAGGTGTAGGCTATCATCATCTCCTTGCTGACACTTGGACTGTTTTGTATACTGTAAACAGGACAGAGACCGACTCAGCCAGTTCTAACAGCCAATGCTTTACGAGCACTAGGGGCAACCATTACTAATACTGCATCATATCTTTGTGTCAGGTGCCTGGTTTTACTACAAGACCTAGATAGACTAACAGGCCAGATTTCCTGTACACATCAAACATGTTAGATAGGCATCTACGTATCCGGTTCCAACACCTCTGAGCAGAGCAACACAACACCAGCAACAGCACAATGCCAGAACAGGACATTTAAGATGCACAGTGAGATCAAATTGTGTCTGATTGCAGGCACACCAACATGCCCTGCTTTTATCCCTATAACCTTGAACATGAATGTTTCATAGTTTCATATTTCAGCAGCTTTATGCTGTATTTTCTGGCAATTTGAAGAAATATTAACCTTTATATAAAGTATATAACATTTCAGAATATATATTGTATTATTATATAACAAACACATGATTATAATATTTATATACATACATTGCTTTGTCATTTCCCACTGATTGCTTTTCAAATGTTACAATAATACTGAAGCTACAGGTTAGCTTTAGGCTTTTTATTGGATCCCTACCAAATTTGATGAGCAAGGAATCAGGTTCCACAAACGCAATATTTTGACAATGAATAATTTAGAGCACCAGGGTGCTGTAGAGGTGAGTGCTGTAGACCAGTCACTGACGCCTTCAGGTTTTCTCTGCACAGTGCAAATCACATAATGTATGCTGCTATCTATTGTAATAGGAATCAAACCCATGTGTACTTTACTGCACTATGAATACAATCGTATCAATTTAGAAAACAAATCCTTGATTGCAGTCGGGCACATATTAGCCACCTTCCTTATCACTGAGTCAGTGAAATCAGTGAGCCAATGTGTAATTGTGAAATAGCATAAAGTAATTACTGCTGATGGCATCTCCTGTGTTTGTATTTGGGGTGGCAAAAAGAGAAATTGAGGCATGGGGAGTGGCAATGTTGCCAAACAGTGTCAGATTTTGATCGAGCTACTGTCTGTAAAAAGGTTGGATGTGTCTGTGTGGGATTCCTCAGACTTCCTCTCACCTCTTACAACCATGGCAGTATGTGGTTTTGTGAATAAATGTGAATATGGTCTGCTGCAATGGACTGGTGTCTCATCTAGGGTAGATAGGTAGATGGATCAACAGATATTTTATTCATCTAAAGGACAATTTACAGGTGTGTTGTGATTGCAATGTTCCAGGGATAGGCTTTGGATCCAGCAAAACAGTTTTTGATGTAAAGAAAATCATTCACCGATCACTGTGCTTGTACACCAAGGAATTTGCCCTTAACGTTTATCCCATCTGTGCAGTGAAACACACACAGTAGTGAATAAACACACTAAGGGGCAGTGGGCAACCCTATCCGCAGCACCCACAGAGCAGTTTGAGGGATTAGATGCCTTGCACTTCAACTATGTCTTGTCGGTTGTGGGGATAAAACCATGAACTTTCCAGTCCCAAATCTGATTCCTTAACCACAAGGCCATAGCTGCCCCAAATAATACTGTTAAATGTCCATTTTTTGCTTATTAAACACCTAGGCTGCTACTGGTTGGAGATCACTTATTCTGTTCACATTTTGTTCATCCAACTCAACTGACAGGTAGGATACGGCCTGTAGAGCTAAAAAGATTAAGTATGATTTAGGGTTTCATTTCACAATGTGGGTCTTGATACTAGTCACCTTAGCAGTTTTCTGTGCATCAACATCATGGCAGATAGCCATGGTATATTCCAGTGTTGCCACACATTAAAGGCATTATAGCCGCTCCACTTCTATTCTGATCGACTGTTTCGACCTATTTTCGTTTCTATTCTGATCGACCGTTTCAGCAAACCAGTACAGCGCATACACCTGTAGGATTCTCAGGATAGTTGTAATAAACAATGATTCAACTCTCCGTCTGCCAGCAACATCATTAGGCTACATGATATTAAGAGGTGTATAAAAATATTTAGACTATTTAACAGGAGCTTTTCAGTCCTGAAATTTCCACTAAATCACATTAATATTAAAACTGTTATTTAGATTCAGGTTGAAGCCTACTTGTCTTGTTGGAATGATTTAAGGTTTATATTAAATCCAGACGACCAGCCAGTGAACAATTTATGCCAGCTACTTCTGTAACTATTTGACTCCCTTTCATTGCATGTCTTATTTTCTGTGAAATAATTTAAGCAACACAATATATATGCCCAATATATATGTTTACTTTTCATCAGTATATTGATGAATTGACCTGTTGTAGATGTAAAAGTAGGCTTTTTTTTTTTTTTAATGGACATTGGGTTTTTTTTTTTTTGTACAATTTCATCAGTTTTGCTTTCCTCTGAAAGGAAAGCTTGAAAACTTAAACCAAGAGAATTTACTTTGTTTAATCTCATTCTGAAGTCTCTAAATATTTGCAATGCTAATTCTTTATTAAGAACACAATTTGCTAAAGGTTGTCACCATTTTCAGTTCAGAAAGTTTACACAGCTGTATCTATAAAAACTGCACGCAACCTTCACATGAGCCTGTGATCAGCACCATCTACAGGAAATCTTCATAAGTAACCTCAAGGTTGAGGCTAGAATCCTGAGGCTCAGCTCATTTGAAGCATTTTGTAGAAACGACCGAGACACACACAGTTAGAACAGAAATTATGGAGCTTTTAATTTATGTAAAAAATGCATTTACCCACTGAAGCAGAACAACATCTACCACATATTTTTTCTTGTGGAATACATTTCATTCGAGCCATCTCTTTCAGCTGTCTGAACAACGTAAAATAATATTAACGGGCAACTGTCAATTGTAACACAAAGTTAATACAGCCAAAGACGTACTGAAAACATAAAAGGGTCAAGGGAGAAAAGGAAATAGCATAAACGAGTTTTAAGTGCAGTGTGGTCCGAATCAAAGCAGATTCTTCAGTCCCCCCCCCCCATCTTTCTTTCCTTCTCAGTTCCTTTCTAAGGAACCAGCTCAAGTACAGTATATGCTCTCTACACATTTTCATGCAAGCTCTGATGAAATATTTCAGTGAAATACAAATGGAAATATTTTCCTTATTTCATAGGTTATCTGTTAAAATATGAAAAAAAAAGCTCTTGAGGTGGTGAGAAACATCATTTGGATTTGTTGCAACTGAAGTAACACAAGTCCTCTATTAATAGTGTTTTCTTGGAGGAAGCAATTACATTCACTTCTATAAATGTACGAGTCCATACGTTTAAAAAAAGCGAGAGAAACGTGATAAATGCCATTGAACTCACGTTAGCACTGTTTCTGTTGTTAAATACCTGTGCTGTGGAGAACATAAATACAGACAAATTATATCCTAAGATACACATGTACAACAAATTACTGCATATCTACTAAGGACTGGATTAGGTAGGTCAACATTGAGCGAGGCTAGCTGCCATGATAGAGGAAAAAGCTCCTCATTCTACTTTTGCTGAAAAGAATCGTGTTTTTTAAGAATAGGAAAACTCATTGAGTTGCCACTGTGTGCAGGTTCACAGTTTAACAACCAACCTCTTTTTTGCCGTTGGCAAGTTCTTTTGTGACCTCTTTCAATTTAAACCATTTGCTCAGTATATTTAACAACTTGCTGGATACGAAGGACGTGTGCCTATAATTTAGATCTACTGCATGTACAATATAAATCCATTAAAGTTATGCTACGGTTACAGTAAACCATAGATGACCAGCCTATATGGTGTAATTGCCTGCATACACAGGAATGTTCGGATGTTGCCTGTTGCTTCCTGAAATTTAAAACTGACTTGCTATGTTTCCAGCATGTTAGGCTGCCAGCTATTCATTCAGAGAATGCAAAATCCATATCGCAATCTCTTCACCTTCTAAGTTCGGCCCAGAGGTAGAAGAGATGGAGGCATGGAACTTCCTGCTAAATTTGATCTATAGTACATTTCATAGTTTTTAAGTACACTATATCAATATATGTATGCATATGTCAGTGAGTACTTAAATATTTTGCTAAAAAGGTCTCCTGTCACTCTCTTGCTGTCCACTTCTAGTTGTCCTTGTCACAACCTCATCACGTCTCTCTTCAACTTTGCACCTCATGCATGTGTCTGTGCCATCTTTAAACCACTCTATTTTCCTCCACATTGCTTCTCACTTCCCAGTTTGGCACCTTAGACTGAACAACAGATAACGTGGGTTTTATGGTGGGTGTGGTCTCAACTAAGAAGGGTTTATGAGGTTAAAGGAAAGTGACGTGGCAGCTCTAATCGGTGGTGTCCCTCTCTGCTGCGGCGGAAACGGCCCCCGTGTCCCCTCCGTCATCAGCCTTGAGCCGTTTGGGGTCAGGCTGCTCGGACTGGCCGCCGTTCTGCCTTTTGGTGGGCAAAGACGCTGAAGCAGAGGCGTGAGTGGCCAGCATGTGAAGAGGACTGGCTACTGGGCACAGAGAAAAAACAACAAACATACAATTTTACATTTCAGACACATGGAGCACAAGAGCGTTACAAAATCTTTTAAACGAAAAGATCATAAAGCTTCCATGTTATTCATGTTAGGTGCCAGATGTATTTGTCAGATGTTGCAGAGAAAAACTAACTCACTCATAATTCATAAGTCAATTATACTTTTCACTACTGGGTGTGTGTAATAATATATTCTCTGACTGCTCAGCCATATCCTCAAGCAAAAGAAAAAAAAGTTCAATGTCTATTGTTTAAGTTTTTTTTTTAAACCAAAAAGGCCTTGAAAAGAGTCAGCAATGAATTGGCCTGCAATCTTGGATAAGCTTGCACAATCAAAATCAAACTCAAAATTGAAGTTTTCATGCTGAGTGTTCGTGCTGGGTAATGAGCCAGTTCAACAAACACGGCACTTAACAGTTAAGAGTCCAGTTCAGGTAGTTATCGGATACTGACGTTTCCCCTGGCTGTCACATTGTCATCAAGACAAAGCTTACTTATATTCTGTGGAGATGACAGTGAACAAATGTTTAAAAAGCCCCATAAAATTCATCAATTTGAAATTAACCTGTAGAATTTAGAAAATTAATGAAATAGACTCAGTGATTATTCCTGCAGGGTTTTAAGTGAATATACATCAGTTCAGTGAAGAGGTGATGCGGCTCCTGTTTAAATGCCTCAAGTGACTGTTACCTCTTTTACTTATCTCTGTGCAATTCTGGGGCTAAACAAACTTTAAAATGCTAGAAGTTTATTTGTGATCAAGAAACATTTATGTTCAGGAATTTTTAAAACCAATCATCGGGGCTTTTGCTAGGATTTTTTTTTCTTGCTGGCCCAGTGTCTATACACAAATTATTTAAGGGGATCAAATATGAAACTTACTGGTCACTTCTCAGTAACAGTCTACGTTACAAGCCAAACATAACACACCTCTAGAATGATAACACTTGAATCACTCTGACTATTTATTAAACAGTTACAAGTGAACCTTCATTATAGCTAAGTTTTGTATGAGGATGTTACAGGATGTTTTGACCAGCAAACGTTTAATTTGTGCATAAAAGTTTCCTGTAAAAACAAAACAACCGCACAATGCAGATTTCTTACCAGTGTTTGTTGATCCTTGGATTGCAGCCACCACATGCGTGCCGTTTTGTGTGATGGCCTTAACGGGGAGCTGATGCTGTCCCAGCGGTGCCTGCTGCACTATAGTAACTGTCTGTATGGGAGTGGCTGCAGAAGTCTGAAGGACACGAGTAGCTGCACCTAAAGAGGCAGTTGTGATGGCAGGCACAGGTTCTACTTTCACTGGAAAATATACAGAAAGTGGAATGATTGGTACTGTTTAGGGTTTACAAACTACTTACTTATTTCAGTTTAATTTACCACAGGTGTGATTTCAAAATCCAAACCCCGCTCACCTTTGACATCTTGGTGATCCCCATTCTCCAGCGGTTCTGTTTTAGACACAACTTGCTCTTCTGGCGTGCGCGCGTTAGCTGTAGCGAAGCCTGTAACAGCGGTCACTGAGACGGCAGGGATCTGGTGCACCACGTGGAGTGTTTGCATGATGGGCTGCTGGGAGGTGGAGGTGGTGACTGGTGTAGCCACGGCGTAGCTCACCGGTTTGAGACTCTGTGGGAGCTGCCGCTGGACGGTGATCAGAACAGGCTGGCTGGAGACTGGAGATCCTGTGAAAGAAACATCAAACTGAGCCCTGTTCCAAGGGTAAACAACATGCTTCAATTTGAAACTGTTCGTTTGCTTGAAATAATGCCAAGCTTATCCGCTGCTGTTATTTGAGTATATAAATAGTATATAATAGATAAAGGTTAAAACAAGAGGACAATCTAAACACCCGCCAATACGACTTTGCTATTTGGAGAAGGGGAAAACACAGATCCTATTACGAGATGGCATGGTGGTCCTGCAGGCTGTGTTGCGACCTCACAGCCTAAGGGTCCCTACTTCAACTGTGAGCTCAGGTAACTGCCCCTGAGGAGTTTATGTTTTCACTGTTGTCTGAATAAGTGTGAGGTCTTTATATGCACATATGCCTATTCACAGTGAAAGTGAATTCGCTTACTGTGCTTGCACACAGAGGAATGTGACCTTCACATTGAATCCATCCATGCAGTAAAACACACCAGTGAACACTAGGGGCAGTGAACATACTTGCAAGGAACTGGGGAAGCCCCAAACCACAGCGCTTGAGGAGCTAGGTGAGGTGCCTTGCTCAAGGGCACATCAGTGGTGTCTTGCCCTGTGCAGGGAACAAATCTAGGACCTTTCAGTCACAAGACCGGTTCCCTAACCACAAGGCCACTGCTGCCCATTTTATGCCTACAGCTCTCAAGACTGGCTCCAGACCACCATGACCCTGACCAGGTTGACCAATTGCTGAAGATGAATGTTGCTATTACTTTTTAACCAACCTCTCTTACTCTCTATCCCACTTATCCGACTATTGGGCAGGAAGAGGGGTGCTGGTACACTCACTAGGGAGTAGGCAGAGCAACACCCAGGGCAGGTTGCTAGCCCATTGCAGGGCATACACATACAAACACAGACTCACAACTACAGGCAATTCACTATCTCCATTTCGCCTAACTGCATGTCTTGGGACTGTGTGAGAAAAATCTGAACTCCCAGGACACTCATGCTAACAGAGTAAATACACACACTGCCTGGAATCAAACACACACCTTTCTTGCTGCAAGGCAACAGTGCTTCTTACTGCATCACAGTGCCACCTTCCATGGCAATCTTCTTGTAATAGATACTTTTCTGCTACATCTGTCTCTCCATTTTTATACCTGCCTTTATTCGTATGCCATCTTATTTACCCAACAACACTCTTTGCAGAAAGCCTACGCCAGTAAACAAAGCTAATAAAAGCTTTCCACACAGGATAGGTGAAATATTATCTTAAAGCAGACAAGCCAAAGTATATTGGTCAGAAAAAACTAATTTGGCCGTTTGCAACAATTTAACCGCAGCCACTTTAGACAGATTTTGTCTGGCAGCTGAACATCTTCAAACTGTTTGCCATGCAGGAGAAAACAATTTCTACGCATTGCTTTTGACTTACCTGGTGTGTTCTGCGCAAAGCGAGCCTCTTGGATGACTGCTAGTTTGGGCTGGACTGCAGAGGCTGGGGAGGGCTCAGGATCTGTGGGAACAGGAGAGCCTTCTCGCGACAGGCTGTCTGGAGTTTGTACGCCACTAGAGTGGGCTGACAGTGCCCCCGTGTGGTTAGGAGAGGCTGGGGCACTCCTGGAACAACCAATACAGAAAGTTTACAAACTGAAACGGCCTTCTGATAGGAAATGGAGCATTATTTATTTCCTAAGTACCGGGAGGACTGCGGGCCGAGTGGGGTCCTGAAACAGGGAACGCCGCGAGGCCTTCTTTTACGGAAGGCCTGATCCATCAGCTTGCCCTCCGTTGAGGGGTCTATCCTCCAGAATGAGCCTTTGCCAGGCTCTTCTTGGGATCGGGGCACTTTGATAAAGTAGCGGTTTAAGGACAGATTGTGGCGAATAGAATTCTAGCAACAAAAGAAACCACAAAGAGAGCCATTCAATTTAAAAAACAAAAAAAAAAAACAACAACTTAAAATGCTTGGAATAGAAATCTTTCAAAAAGTCAGGAAATACGAACCTGCCATCCTTTGTCTGCAGTTCTGTAGTATGGGTAGTTTTTAGTGATGTGGGTATATATTCCATTCAGAGTGAGCTGTTTATCTTGAGCCATGGTAATCGCTTGAACAATCAGTTGTGCATATGAGTAGGGTGGTTTAGAGTCATCCTGTTGTAGAAAAAAAATGCACCATATTTACATTCTCTCCTCACAGTAAATAGGTTGCAGTGTTGTTTGTTCATGAAACTGTACTGAAAGCAGACTTGCTTTGAAACGGGAAGTAATTAGAATGAATTTTGTATTAGTCTTAGTGTCTCAAGGTGCCTATACAATGTTCTGCTGCAGAAACACCGCATTCTAATGCACACCATGTGGTAAACAGCTTTGTATACTTTGATGAAATCAATGATGCAGTTGCAAATTTCATTAACATATTTTTCTACGAAAAGGAAAGAAATTGCATCAGAGCTCTGCAGAATCCTCTGCAGATCGATAGACTTCAGAAAGAATGAAAAAAAATAATTATTTCAGGGAATTGTTCATCTGAATCTCACTTGCTCATTCATTCAGGTGCTAGAGCCTCTTTAAGCACTCACAGGGAAACACCCTAGACAGGTTACTAGTCCATCACCAGTCCAGTCCTTGGGGCAATTGAGTATCTCCAGTTCACCTAGCTCCATGTCACTGGACTGTGGGAGAAGTGGGACCTCCCGGGGAAACCCATGCAGACATGGGGAGAACATACAATTCCTGGCCTTTCTTGCTGTGAGGTGACAGCACCACCCATTGCACCACTGTGCAACCCTCATCTGAATCAGTATGAAGTACAATCAGATTATGTTTAAATCAGTGTCAGTAAATGTTTTAACCCCCCAGGGAACCTAAATCTGTGGCTTTAAATTAGGTTAAAGTCTGTCTTGTTCCCACACAACATTGACACAGTGCAAAGTATAAAAAACTGCTGGTTTTACTCTCTTAGTTTGACAAGTGTATGTATCAAACAATATGTTTAACAGTGACTAAAAAAGCAGGCCATTTATTAATATACATATTAAGTGAGCAAAGTGAAACATTAAAACTAAACCTCCTCTTTATTTTGAATGAAGAATGGCTACAGGGTGTTCCCCCCCCCCGCCCAAGCATGCTGCTCTTACACCACACCATAAATATTAGTGTGTTAACTTGAGAAAGACATCAACAGCTAAGGTTTTGGTAGTGGAAAATGCACAAGTCAAATACACACCTAGGGCTAGAGAGCGCTACATGGCTCAGAGCACAGAAAAGCTTAAAGCAGAATGAGAAATGACCTGTGGTTCAGAAACACACCATGGCCATGTTTAATGCCTGTAATTCATTTAATGCTGAGAGTCTGAATCTACCACAAACATGGTCATTTTCAAATCAGCTGTACTTTTATAATATTGAATACATCAGTTAAAAATGTCAGATTCAGGAAGCACCTTATGGTCTCTGTATATAATATTTACCAAGTTGTACAAATTCTACAAAATCTGTTTTACCCGTTATGTTCTGAATACTTCAAGCTAAGTGTGTTCATTAGAAACAAGTGAGAGGTTCTTGGTATTAAGTTTGTCCAAAAAATAAAATAAAAAAAAATTATATAAAAAAAAAGTTTTATTACTTAAGCATGCAGACATTACTCGCTGGATTATGCTGTGTGCGAGACATCTCTCACACTGGGAATGATAATCTTTTATTACCGATCATATTTAACCACAAAGTCAAGATAAATGAGATTCTGAGTTGTACCTTCGGACTATCTCCTCCAGAGGCTTCTTTGTCGTTTTCAGACTGCGAGTTGTCTCCTATGAGTTCAGCCGTGAGCCCACGTCCTACTCTGTAACTGGACAGTCCTGCTCCTCGAGGACTGGATGGACATGAGTTTGCAGCACTTGGGGAACACAAAGACAATAGTGTTTTTGTGCAACAATCTTCAGGTATTGGAAGATGAAAAAGAACTAAACCTTATACAGTCACTTGAATTTTCTCTATACAATATATTATGAGTCACAGCATACAGGAAGAATAGAATAGAAGTGCTATGTTCCTAGAAAATAAATACTGACTGTATTAGTATCTGGACATGACAGACTTCTGATGACTGTACAGCAGTAATCATCTGTTCCAGTCTGTTTTAATGTGCTGAAGACTGAACCAGATAAACAAATGTGTTCTCCTGAATTTCTGCCTGAAAGCTTTGTGAACCAAGACAACGCGTCACCTTTACATTGCACAATCAAGCTCAATGTCTATGTTTTGAGCCAAATTGACAAACTTTTTGGCAGATTTTACAATTTATCCTGCTACTCCCATTCCTAGACAAAAACCTTGCAATTTATTTGATGCAGAGCTGCATTACTGGCAGCATTTTCAGGCAAACTCACAATAGATTAAAAAAGAAACAAAAAAAACATTTTGTTAGTCATAATTAACCAAATTTCCAAGCAGCATTGCACACATTCTCTTCATCGAAGGTACAGTGAACAGAACTACTCATCTAACTGTGAATGTAGAAACATTCTGTCCTTTAGAAGTGCAAAATGTCAAATGGTTCCCCTAGCCAGGTATTTTGGCAGCAGTCTCATTCATGATGAATAACCAATAAAATTGAACAAAGTTAAAATACACACTTATTTAAATAAACACGTTGAATCTTAACACACAGTAAGTAGGAGGGATGGTTCTTTATACAGCATCATTTGTTACTGCCATCTTAATTGGAACTGCAGGCTAACTTTAAAAAATCAAAACCATGAGAATGAGTGCCCACTAAGCATTCGCTTGTTATTGTCTAGAATAGTACCACCATATTTAAGTCCTATTAAATATCAGTGAAACTACAGCTCAGCCAGTGTATTTTAGGAAGGTCATTCAACCAAGCTGACTTCAGTGTCAAGCAGAACATAAACACAGAGACTTGAACGAATGAAACTCATAATTATACAGCCAAACTTTTGTATTTATGTGAAACTGAGCACTTTGTTAAGTGAATTGGCTCTAACTGTCATGTCGACCTTATACAGTGTGTACAGCACACAGTAAAATGAACAATGTTCCTCCAGGACCAAGGTGCTACAGAAAACGACTCAACTACACAAAGTGCGTGGTTGCAAACGTGCGACAATGCAACACGAGTACAATAATAAATACTAGGGGGCAGAACAGAAATTACACTAACACAGCAGCAGAATGAGTTGACACTGAATGATATTAATAACTAGCAGGACATTCTACTTAATGGACGTCGTTCATGTAAAATCGGTAATGCATTCAAAGGGAACAGAAAGAAGCTAAAGCATGTGCATAACTACAGAACTGTAGTGGATTGTTAATAGCATAGCAATCCTAAAGCAGTAATAAAGAACCGCTTTAAAAACACATTCGACCATGTTGCATGAGGTGTAGTGTCAAAGCTTGAATAGGTTTAGCTGTACTAAAGACACTAATGCTATCGATCACTATTTAATACCAACATCATGCTATTTAATCAAGTTATGTAACAGGTATGAAGCCTAAACAGACAGAAGTCAATTTATAGTAAAACCACACTTTATTATATCAACAAGTTTTTTCAGTATAAATTAAAGTGAAGGTGAAGCGATTTACCTATCGCGCTTGCACACTTTTTCAGGGATTTCACGTCCACATTTAACTCATCCTTGCAGTGACTCGCACACTAGTGTGCCATAAAGACATCAAACATGGTCTAAACTGGTTTATTACCATTTATGATGACCTTGAGCGGCTGCAGCAACAGCAGAAAAGAAGGCCTTATTGCTGAGTCACATATGGTGTAAAAAAAAAAAAAAAAAAAAAAAAAAAGGCAGACTGACATTTTCTATTTGCACACCCAAACAATATGTGGTTTCTTCCGCTGTGTGTGAGGCCTGCCGTTTTAGTTCTTTAGTTAAAAGTTAAAGGGTCTGTATGTTTAACTTTTGTTTCAGCTAGAAACTGTGGGAAACTGGTACCAAGGTGATTTGTCCTGGGCTGCACTTCCTATATGAACTGCTAGATGGAATACAGAAATGGGGTTCACACATTGCTGCAATAATCCTTTCTACGTCAAATTTGTTTCACTCTCAGAATCAGGTAGGTTAGAGAAATATCACCTAGTCATATATTTGGGTTGAAAAATGGGTAGATACATAGCTGATTGAACCTTCTGTCTACTCAAGGACACCTGCCTGTCTGTGGGAGAGAATGCATATAAGCCCAGTTAACTCCTGTTGGGCGTGGCTAATGCAATACGAAAGTTGTTCGTCTTGGTGAGCCCTAAAAGCCTACCAAATGTGGTGCGTGTAGCTGAAACTATATGCCCACCACATGGGTCAATGACATAAGGGGGCGCTATGGAGTCACTGGGTCACACTCAGGTCCATGCCTTTGTTTTTGTCGAGTGTGCCATAGTGGCAGTGTGTGTACAAAATTTCAGGAGTTTTCGTGCATGGCAACTACCTCAAAAAACTCTGAATCGGTTGGGAGAAAGAGAAAAAGAATAATAACAATAATATAATAATTCAACGAAAAACAATAGGGCTTCGCACCGATCCGGTGCGCAAGGCCGTTCCGGCCTCATGCACCTCGGTGCTCTGGCCCTAAATAGAGCTGAACGCATGCTCACTAAAGTATTGAGGTATACTAATATTGTAATTTAACACCAGCCATTCCAAACATTTCAGCAATAAATAAATGAGTGCTACAACCCCGTTTTCCTTAGGTAAGAAAACTGAGAAGTCCTAAAACTTCTAGGCACATGGTGTTGTTTAAATGGTGTATAATAAATGTCCATAAGAACAGTGGTAAGCTGTTCTGTGAGAAATTATGTCTGTTTGGGCAGCGTCCAAGACATCATCCTGGAAAAGGCCTTTTGCCCTTCAAGCTCTGATGACACTGGATTTGCTGAAAATCACTGAAAGTAAAACAGTGGGTTTTAGTATTCATAAAATCTGACAGTGTGTCATTAACTTCTGCCAGCAGCTCTGGATTTAGGTTTACACGGAGTTATAGTGATTAAAAATTTCCACATACTGGCCTTGATAAAGCACACCAATTCATAACTGGCCAGTTTATACCAGGTATAGACGCCAGATTAGAAAGTGATTGTGTGTACTTTAAGCTTATTTCATATGCCTGAGTTAAGCCGAAGCTTTTGATTCTGACATCGCTTGAATGTTTCTGCAGAAAGAATGCGTCAATACCGAAACAAACCCTGCGGAAATGAAAAAAAAAAAAAAAAACATTCTGTAGCCTGGAAACATCCTTGGAGGATGAAATCAGTTAACCAGTGCCAGATTTGTTCGTGTTGTATTAGATTTAGCCCTCTGAAAGTACAATTGCAAAAGAAAAGCTGATGAGTATTCAGATTTACTGAACTGTAAATGTGTATTAAAAAGAACAAGAAAGCAGGAAATTATTTCCTCTTGTTGGATGTTTAAACATGCTGAAAATAGTTCACAAATACAGACTTAAAATTACAAATATTTAAAAAAACAGACTAATCTAAACTGCCTCTGCAAAAAAACAAAACAAAATTAAAACCAGAGTGATATTTAGGTTATTGAAGACAGTATGAGTAAATACAAACAGCTGTTATGGCGTCTATGTGGGTTTCTTCTCACAACCCAAAAACATGCCAGTAAATAGACTGACTACACTAAGGGGCCCATATGTGTAAATAAGTGTGTATGGTGCCTTGTGATATACTGGCATCTTATCCAGGGTGTGTCCCTGCCTCCTGGTGTTCCTGGGATAGGCTCCAGACCACCACAACCCTACCGAGGACAAAGTGGTTACTGAAGATGAAACGAAGGATAGAATCACTTCCAGTGCTTTTTGCAACTATTGTACCAAACATTACACTATATGACCATGTTTGATTTTACATGAAATAATTTATCTTAATTTCCAAAGCATTTTCGGAAAATTTTCCAAATTTCCAAACCTGTCCATGTAGCAATAAAAACACAGACAGTAATTTATAGTGGGCTGACATTTTGAATAGGTCTGAAGGCATTTCTGAAAATATCTGATGTGCTGTTGTAAAATAATATTAACAGTGATGAGAGCATAGGATCATCTACATGCCATCAGATCGCATGCTAATCAGCAGCTACTCACTAGGCAAAGACAAGAGAGGCAGTCCTAAAGACTCTGGACCAATATAATGGCTAGACAGGTTTGGACCTGCTCTTCTTGCCATCATATAAGTAGTGAGGAATTGACTAACTGCATGAATAAAAAGGGAAATAATTAAAAAAGTAAATATATGCTGGAACCAATGTGGGATTTTAAAGAACAACCATGTGAGAAAAAAAACCCAGCAAAACATAGCATTATCATTGTTATTATTAAATGTAGTCCTTTAAGAGTTTGACTCTATAACATACAATTCACATTGTATTATACTTTTGTAACAGTCCTGGCCCATCCATCACTATTTTAAGAAATTTAATGACATGCCTCTGTCTTTGCTGCCCTGAAATTCCTCATTGCAGTTTTACCCCTTGCAGTTATTTTGCCAACCAGACAACACATTATCATAGCGTTTGCACACACAGCTCCAAGATATAAATAAACAAAACGCATGAAATATAGGTCAGTATGCAATTATTCACATGGTGTGAATGTTTACCATCACATGCCTTATCTGACATACATACTGATTTCTTCTTAATTGTGTGCTAATTGTTGCTTGCACAATGTATTTATTATTTTGTGTATTTTATTATTTTTTTTATTTGCCTGATTCATTTAGGAATTTATTCAGAGCTTTAATAAAACCAGTTAAAGCTCAGAATAAAGACTACCATCTTGTGCAGGCTTTGTGGCTACACATGGTTGTTCCTCCCTAATAAGAAACAGCTGCAAAGGCAACTGTCTAAATAGTGGGACTATTGCGTGAAACACACTTGAAATACATTCCTGTTTACATCACCAGTTCAACCTCAAGACCACCATCACAAGCCGTGTCCAGGCTTCTGAATCAGGAAAAGGTCCTAGTGAAAAAAGCTCTCACCGATGATTGTTACCACTCCAACAAAACATGACTCAGTGATGATTTTCCTCAAAATTCATCACATTTTAGAGCGCAAAGGTTCAAGCATCACTACCAACAAAATCCTAGCACTTAGACGTATGTGGGTGCATGAGAATGTCTGTGGATGAGGAGGTGAAAAAATATATTTTTTTAGGTGTGCGCAACAGTAAGAATAGTGTGGCAATAGTCCATTGTCTGCTATTCAATACCAAGCAGCTCCTCTGTTTATACCGAAGTAATCAGTCTGATCTTCTTTGTTTCTATTGGAACACAATTTCATAGGTGATCATACAGCTAAAGCGTTTTTTTTTTTTTTTTTTTTAAAAAAAAGCTATGAAGTAAAAGAAACCACTAATAGAAGGAAGCAAACAAACATCTTTCACAACCCCAGTTTTCCCCTTCAGAGCTTAATTACTGGGTGAATTTTATTCAAGCTTTGGTCTTACTCTCTTCAATAGCCCTATACCTGGGGGGTCAAAAATCAGCAAAATTGCAGATGTCAGCATGGCTACCTGCTCATGTAATCTTTATAACTAATAAATCAACCCTGACACAGGTATCACAATATCCAACAAATACAGAAATGCATCCAGAACTCATAAAACATCAAAAAGCAAAACCAGTCAAAAAATCTTTGATCAGAACTAATTCTACAAACAAGGCTTGAGGGCCACTGAACTTTCCATCATGAGTGTATGTGTTTCTTCAAGAGCAACAATGCACATGAACAGGTGCTGAATATGGACATGGCAATGATGATATACCTGATTGTTCCTGTAGGAGAGGGAAGAGGACTCATCAGGTGGGCAATGTTATCTGGAATGTTGATGGTCAGGGGTGAGATCTGAGGCTGGACGGCTTTCACAGGGGACTCTGGGGTGTTCCTCTTATCCTTCTTGTTGCTGGACAGGGCGGTGAAAGTGATCTTGATGTTTGTGCTGGGGAAGCGAAATGTGCACCTTTAAAAGAAAGAAGAAGAAAATGATGGGTCATTTGGACATGACTACTTGACAGATTTGCTGTGAATATTGTACGTTGCAACCACAGATCATCAAGACCCTTTCAGCTAATTATATGATAAACCCTTTGTATTGTCAAGGCTTAAGGTAGCAGAGAAGGAAACAAGGCACAGACCCAATTACCAGGCAGTAACAGAACCCACAAGCATGTGTAGTTTATATATGGATACAAGCATGACCAGCTTACATAAGCCATATTCCTTTTTTTATTAACATGCAGATATATTTGAAGCACAGCTAAACCTTTGGAGACCTGGGGTGAACTTGATGACTCCACCAGTGTGCTTTAAGTTAACACAAATATTGTGTATAACACAAATAAAGCTGAAATGTTGCAAGTATTACCATTTCTATTAAATAAATGTTAGAAAATCATCATGTACCCCTTCAAAAAAAAAAACCTTAAACCAGCAGCTTTGAAAAGTTTAAATAAAAAGTGCATTTGAATTGAATTGTGAAACCTTTGAATAAAAAACTGATCATTCAATAAATAAATAAAGCCTTATTCATATAAGACATCATTGTAAAGCAGATGTGTTTGTAGCAAGATCAACTTTTTAATATGATTTTATAGATACATAAAGTCCTGATATTCCATCAGGGTTACAAGAACAGGCCACAAATAATGCTCCTCTTCTAGCATAATCAGACCAAAATAAACAGTGAAGTGCTAATAATGAAAATAAATAATAATACTAATATTACTGCCCTATGCACAGAATTTATTCCTATAAAAGCACAGTAAAGGGAATGTGAGGTTGAATCACTGCGCACAGCTGAGTAAGTGAAAGGGTTAAAGGACAGGATGTTGCCCTGTAGCTAATCACTTTTAGCCTTCCTAGTTTAAACAACTGATTATCTACACCACATATACAGCTAAAAGGCCTGTCTGAAGTAAGTGTATTATACCGAGGGATGTGTGCTGTAGAAATCTGGTGTAAGGGACCGCTAATGAAAGGGGCAAAGTGAACGTTAGCCGACATGCTAAGCAATACTGGTGCGGCTTCTTAGCAGGAAACATGAGAGACGTGTGTGTTGGTCCAAACAGACACGTGCTACCGCGCAAAACAAAACAAAAAAGCCGCCGGTCAACAGTGTTAAATGCATTTTAGCCGTGCATTTCGGCTGATTTGTATCTACTGCAGTGATAAGCATTGGTGGTCTTACACTCGGGGAAGCTGGAGAGGAGGAGCCCCGCGTCTCTGAAATACCCCGTCCACGAACACCCCGTTTTTGCCGAGGCACCGCAGGTAGAAGTCTCCGCCGCCGGCGCCGTCCTCACCCGCCGTGAAAATCTCGAGGTGTCTCCGGGAGATGAAGCTCGAGTGGCCCATGCTCACGTCCACCGAACCCTGCGACGAGTTGCGGCCGATGGTCACCGAGCGCTTCTTCATCAGGTACTCAAATTCTCGGCCCTCGAGCCGGGCCACTGCCGACCCCGACGTCCCCGCCATCTTTTTTTCTTGGCAATAAGTCTTTTGGCGTTGATTTTAAATGACGAGGCTTTGCGGTGGGGTGCTCTGGATGACTTTTGTGGTGGGTGTGCAAATTTGATAAATTTGGCTTTGGGGGAATCAAATCGGAGAATGGATATGAAAACGGAGGAGCGTGCCAGTGCGGGGACAGCGGCTCCAACCCACCGCCGCAACAGAGAGAAAGAGGACAGGATAAAACCGAACCAAACAAACAATATGGGCGGGGCTAACCATGACCGACAGCGCGACGGACCAATCACGTTCCAGATGATGTAGGCGACGCGGTTTTTTATCGGTTAGAGCCAGAACAGTGCGAGAGCGTGTATATGTGTGTGTGCGCGTGTGTGTAATGTTGGGTTTGGTTGCACCACGAGCCTGACACGCATGTTAATGGTGTGCTGTAAGAGACGGATTGGTGAGATTCAACTTCAATATATTGAAAAGCCGCTTATATTTATAAAATAAAATATGCGCTGAAGGATGTCCAGGTTATACCGACCTGGACATTTAATAATAATAATA
>JAOVVF010000051.1:16737593-16758288 GCA_028565595.1 Duopalatinus emarginatus | reverse complement strand
CGCTTATATTTATAAAATAAAATATGCGCTGAAGGATGTCCAGGTTATACCGACCTGGACATTTAATAATAATAATATTAATAATAATGTCACACCTTTTTGTCATGATTGCTGGTTACTGCTGTACACTGATACAGGAGTTCTGAGGTCACAGTTTCCTGTGCAATGTCAATGATTTTAATTAAAATTATATACATGGCATTATCACCCAAAGACAAGATTTCTGTCCTAAAAGACTGCTTCACACACTCATCATTGTACCTGAGCTCACAGTTGACAATGTCAGACACAGGCATGGCGTAACTACATAAAAACTCAACAGTCTGCTAATAAATAACATTACTTCAGACATGGATGTGTATCTCTGAAGCAGAAAACATAAAGTCATGCCACTAAGACTATCCATGCTTTCTCATTAAGTTAATCTATTAACACAATCTAATTTTGTAATTAGTGACTTAACTTATAATAAAAAGCAAATAAACAAATAATTTAAAAAAAAACAGAAAATAAAACATTATACTACACAGCTGTATTGTCAGTAACCTCTGCAGAAGCTACTGGTGTTAGTAAATACATGACGTCATTGTGGGCGTGGTAAAACACTGCAAGCCAATCACCAGACTCGGTTTAACAATCATGTTTAATTAGTTACATGATGCCTTGTGAACTATGTATCCCTGCTTAACTCAGTCATAGCGTACATTACAGCATGTTTAATGCTGCATTGTGTGTAATCACTTGTACATTTACAATCACAACATAAGCATGAGATTAGCGTCTAATCAACAAAGTTTTTAAAAATATTTGAAAACAGTTAAGTGTATGCAGTTCAAGCATATAGGCATTACCATTGAGCACTTGGGTTTTGTCGTTGGGTAATAGTTTTGCTATCATATTAGTAGGGCAAACATAAAGACTGATTGATTTCATTTAATTTTTTGATCTAACTAAAATGAATACCATCTGCTGTATCGTATCAAACCAACCCCTTTTTGGCACCCCGAAATATCTTTAAAAATATATATAGTTTTGGTGTAAGAGGATACTTCTTTCTTTGTGAAATGACTAATTATGAAAAGGACATCTGTAATCCATTCATGAATCACACATAGCTATGCACACAACTACTAAAATGCATTAAGCAAATAGTAACTTGTTCTGACAGATTAACTCTCAACACTTGTGATAAAAATTAATGAAAATTGCACATAAGTAACAATGAATGAAAAAACCCCACATATCTACATTGTAAGTGTTGTTCTGTTGTATAATGCTATATTGTTGCACTTACATTGCCTGGCATTTTGTGTTTATACAACCGGTAAAACAAGGCTACCAATATACTGCACATACATATTGTGACTGATAAATAAGCATACGCTCATTCTTCCTCTTCAGTAATGACAGAGGCACTCACTATAGTAGGTTAGTTAATGGACAGATTTTTTTCTAACCAACTCTATGCTTATAAAACAGCAGTTCTCATGGAAGACCTTTTAAAAAGTAACTATACTCATTCAAAAATAGTTTCCCTCTTCTCACTCCACTGAATGACTGCAGTCAGTTTATTCATCCATCTTTCCAGTGGTCAAAGTTTCTTTAAAAACTGGCTAGTGAGATTACAGATCTCTTAGTCATCCTGCACCAGGGAGTCACTTAGTCAGGAATGCCACAAACAGCTATTCCTCTGACATTCTGCAAATCTGGAGTTGTCAGAAAATGGAAAAAAGAAATCAACTGAATCCAGGTAGGTCTGTGCTCAGATCTTCTCATCAGTCATTTCCAAGAACTGGGCATATACATCCCTGGAACACTCTCCTTTTTGGTTGAACAGGAATTTGTAATAGCTGCCATCAGCACAAATGGCTGCAGAGTAAAAAGAAAATAAAAGTTAGTAAGTGTGCTCAGAAAGTTAAACCACAAGAACGTTTACCACAAATTCATTTTTAACCCAATGTTTGTAAACTACAAAAGGAGCCTGTGGATTTTTTTTGATCAGACTATGAATGAGGTTTTTCATATTATCACTATGTCACACCTAATCAGTTATTTTTTTTTAACTAAAGACTGCTACATTAACAAACAACTCTTTTACCTATGACTGCATTGGGCTCAGTTCCAAAGGCACAGACACAGGGTGAGCCAGATGGGACCTGGAACTTTGAGAAACTCCACTTGGAGCTGAAATACTTGGGCAGGAAACTAGCTGAGGCCAAGCTGTAAAAAAAAAAAAAAAAAAGCAACATGGCTACAGGTAAGAAGCAGCAAGACACAACTCTTTTAAAAAAAAAAAAACCCTCCAGCAAATGTCTTCAAATTTTGGCCCAAACCTTGATTGCTTGTTTCTTTTGGGATCTTCTGCAGCAAATATGTGGACAGTCCCATGGTCACTTGACACACAGATGAGAGATGCATCCTGGTTAAAGTTAATGCTGCAAGAATACACAGGCATTAAATATGTTACTTATTATAGACACTTAAATATGGTTTAGAATCATGTATCACAACATAAAATAACTGACAACTAACCAATATATGTTTGCTGTTTGGGATCCTCGTCTTAACTCTTGAATCAAATGACCCGCAGAGGTGTCAAATATTCTGATCAGAGTCCCCTAAAAAAATTAAAACCACAGACAAAGCATCTCAAACGCTTTGTTTAAATTATGATTGTTTATTTGCGACCCTTTGTAGTGAACACATATACAGAAACAGTTCAGAGAACAATGTTGTTCAAAACTTCACAATTTTTTTCTTACTTTTTCTGAGGCCGTGGCTATCCGTGTGCCCTGGAGATTGAGGGCAATACAACACAGAGCTCCCTCGTGTGCAGGAATGTCCACTGGGGGCCTCTCTGTGTTGGCCAGGTCTACGATTTGCACATGTCCAGAGTGGGTGCCGGGAAATGCTAACAAAGAGTTGTTGCTGTTCGGACACAGAACACACAAACCTGCAAAGATAACCAAAAACTGCATCAGCTATTTGAAATTACTTGGGAAGAAAACATAACATATGCTAGAGCATATTTATATTTATTTAAATAAGACCTACTGTGTCAAGTTATATTAATTAATATTTTATTTGTTTGTACAAATGAAACTTGGTTGTAATGAAACTTGGTTGTTTGATGTTTATGAAATTAAAGAAAGCAACCAAAAAACACCCCATGAATTAAGACAAATATGACCAGCATTTTCAAATGGGACAACAGAAATGCTGTCATATTAATTAAGGAAGAGTTAGTGTGCGTGTGTAAAGCCGACATGCTGCACTAGCTGAGCTGCATTACTGGAAGTTTAGCATTGCACTTAGAAGGCTGTATTTTCCACTTGCTGTCTATAAAATGTCCACTTACCCATTACATAGCCTAATATAATCAAGCATTTCGTAGTGCTGTTTAAAATTTAGCAACTGTAAATTCACGACCCATAGTGCCCTACAAATTCATTGTGATGCATGGCAAACTATAGCATACACAAGCCATCATGCATTGTGGTCTGTCTTCTAAGAATTTAATGTATTTGATTGCTTTGCATGGGTTATAAAAGCATAACTACAACTGTATTCCCCATCATGCTTGCACAGATGCATACAGTACAGCCACAGTATATTTTAAATTAAGTTACATGTGCATAAATGTGTTGTAAAGTTTTATTTCTGTTGTGAAGACATGCCAGTTACAATGTGTACTTGGCAATGTTGGTATCCATGACCTCACACTTGGTCCAGATCTTCTGGTGTTTATGTGACAGAAATAAAATTAGAAATATCTGGTACATAATTATGTAGCAGTACAAAATCCAAATACTATCCAAAATACAACACTAGCTGTCTGGCTTTATCCTTTAGTAGCAGCAGTATCCCCTTTGTAGCAAACACTAAATAGTGAATTAATAAGTAAGGGCACAAGCGGACAATCCAAATGCAGCAACTGTCATTTAGATATTTACAGCTCTTTATGCATTTTGCCTTTTACACAGTTTTGTGGGTGTGCTAAATGTAAATTAATCTGTGCTGCAAATAAGCTTGGTAAGTTACAGTTACATTTACCAAAAAAAGGAGGAGAAAAAAAAAACTTACGTAGATCAGGGAATTTGTAGTGTGGTTTTATATACAAAAAATTCCCGACATGATAAATGAGGCTCAATAAATATTTCAGTGCAGTTCATATAGAGCGTGAGACAGTGACATACCTTTAGGGTTGTAGCATGTTTCAAAGACATGCAGCTGGTGAGGGTTGTGTGTAAAAGTGAAGACTTTGATCATTGAATCCAGGACCACCACAATTCTGGAAAACCACAGACAAAGTCTGGTTTATGGATTAAGATTAAGTGAGCAACCCCTTTACATCATACAGTGGACCAGCTGTGCTTCATATGGGGCTTGTCTATTACTTTAACTAATGGTGGGTCTGTACTCCACTTAATACAGGTCTGTACTTCATTTAATTCTAAGTAATAGTAATACTCATCTAAGATTTTACACGTTTATAAGAATATAGTCTTGTAACGCACAATGTAAGGTGAAGCCAATATTCACGTTATTTAAAATTTACCTATCATTTGATGATGTGAGCACTTTAAGAAAATGCAGCCAGCACTACTTTTATTTCCCACACCAGTCATGTAAAGTGATACAGTCAGAAGATAATGCAAGGCAGACTTGCTTGACGCGTAGTAGCATGACTTGCAAAAGACTGATAGAGGTTCTTGTCTGTATGTGTGGTGCTTCAAAACACAAATATTTAAACCCCTGGCAACATGATTTCAAATGATAAAATGCTAAAGACATGTCATTAAACAAGCATTTACCAGTGGTGGATTTAAAAAACATATCTCTGTAAATATTATTTCATTCTAATGTTATTTTCTGCATGTTCAGAACGGTGTGGATGCAGTGACTTGAAGTGTTAGTACTAAGAGAGCGTGTATTAATGACAGATGATCTTCCTCAAGCTCTGACTCATATGCTGTGCTTGTGCATTCATATAACGTGTTACAATCAAAAACACTCAAGGTAGAATTGATAACCAACACTGCCATAAAATACTGGTTGTGTATAAAATTTTATCAGTGTAGCAAGATGCAGTTTCCTTAAGCTCAGCCATGCAATGACTGACAGAGCAGGAAAGAAGTCAAGATGAATAATTCTGATACATTAGTGGACTCAGTCTCAACTCTGCCAAACATGGCACCACCCAACTCAAATCAGATAGCAAACATACAGAAAAATACATTCAATAGTATTTTAATCATAAAAAAAATATTTTCTTTTGCAGTATGTTGACAAGTGCTTTAATTAAGAAATGAGAATAAACAGCACATTTGAATTAACACTTTAAATTATTGTTAGAAAGTAAAGAGAAATAAATACCTGTCTCTTCGTAGCTTAACAGCTTTGACTTCTGTGGAAAACTCGATCTCGATCACAGTCTTTTTCTTAAGGTCATCCCAGATCATCACTAATAAAAAAATGTTACTTTTAAAATCAATTATTGAGGAAGCATGATTTAATATAATCACCTTTTTTAAAATCAAAGACATTTCATGTCATTTAATTTTAATTTTCTGCTAAAGAATGATACAAGTTGTGTTGTACAGAGATTTAGGTTTTTTTTTTTTTTATAAAAAAGGTATCAGGCATATAAGATGTATAACATCAATGCAACGAGGACATGGATATGATGCCTCGGGTATTCAAACGTACAGCTGGGATATTTATAGATGGTTATTTAAAGACGTCAATACATAACTGATTTATCCATATGACATTCTGCATTCTTGTTTCTAAACTGTTTTAATTTTTATTAACAAATCCCTTAGCAAAAAATCTTGCTGACGATACTGACCTCCACAAACAAATATTTAAAGATTCATTACACAGAATGTCATATTAACTCAAGAGAGCATACCTTTATTAGGTGGGTATTTTGGTTTCTTGCCTCCTCCGACAAGTGCAAGGTAGTTGCATCGAAAGAGCATTTCAACATGCCCAACTCCACCCTCAAGAAACTCTGCAGGCCAAACACAACTTCCATCAGCTTCACAGGACCACATTTTGAGCAGTAGATGCTTTAGCAAATAAGTGTAATCAACCCTATGCTATCATTTTCTAAACATGTCTCACTTAGTTATACATAGCCTTGGGGTCACTTTTGATGTGGATTAGGTAGCAGGAGTTTTTTTTTTCCCCAACTGCTACCTCTAATGTTGCGCTATATTAGAAAGACTATTTATAATTAAAAGTGTCATTTTGTGTCACAGTCATAACGTCTGGCTAAAAATAGCTATAAAATACAATAACCATGCTATATTTCACAAAGTAGGCCTATAAACTAAACAGTGCATGGACGACAATTCCGGCATTACTACAGCAGTCTGTGTTCATGTGTTTAAAATTTAACTCTGTAAAAGTTATTACAGACACAGAGTGTAAAGGTAAATACACATCGGATTTTTATGGTGTAGAACTGCAGAACACCACATACACTGGTAATACATGTTTACAATACTTGTACATTATATTATACATATGTGGACACCTGACCGTCAGTCTTTTTTTGCCCAATTCGAGATCATGGCAATTAACATGGTTCTTCCACCATTTACTATCACAATTGAAGTGTGGCTGTGGGGGTTTGTGCCCAGTATTAGTGAGGTAATGTACTGTCAAAAGAGAAGACCTGGTGTGTATTTGGTTTTTCAGTTTATCTCATAGGTGTTCAGTGGGGTTGTGCAGGACATGCAGATACTTCCACTCCAACACCAACAAAACATTTCTTTTGGAAGGTGATTGATCAAAGGTTGTTTAATGGTTAAGGCTTTGGGTTAAAGAACATTACTTATGGCCCTTGAGCAAAACCTTTATCTGTCCACTTCGGGGTGGTTTTTTTTTTTTTTTTTTTTTAAAGCTGACCCTGCACTCTGACCCAACCTTCCTAACATACTCAAAAAAATGTATCGGACTGTGCTATAATATATATATATATATATATATGTGACAAAGACTTTTTTGCTCAGGTGTCACTGTCATTCTAGAACATATTTAAGACCCTTATACCTATGGAAATTGAAATAAAACAGCATACAAAAATATTATATTATATTGATTGCTTCCATGTTTATAACAGCAGTTTGTGGAAGAACCACACATGGGTGTGGCGGTGTCCACATACTTTTGGTCATATCATATATTTGTATGTCATATTTACTAAAAATCACAAAAATGAATGCTGCACACATCAGGCTGTGAATTGCTGTTTAAATTAAAGCCAACAGAGTTTTAGAAAAATCTAAATTGGAAATCTGATAAATTGTGCAACCGCCATAGCATCAGATACACTGAAACACCAGAAAAACTGGTACACCAGTCAAATACTTGGTAGGTGTATGCGAGTCCACAAGCATGCAGACATATTCTTTAGGTAATAAACACCATACTTCCTGCAGAACGGTCCACAATTCTGTTGTGTAGTCCACAGCACGTTGCATGGCATCCCAGATGTGTTCGATAACGTCGAGTTCTAGTGACTTAGGCATGAAAGGCAAAACACTAAACCTAAATGAGTGTTTCTCTAACCATAATTTGGTGTCTCTAGATGTGTGTGATGGTACACTGTCCTATTAGAAGAGGTCAAACCCATCAAAATGAATGCAGAACGTGAACGAGTGTAACTTGTCAGAAAGGAGGCACACATCGCGTTCACCTGCCGGACATGATGGTAAATGAACCAGGGGTCTAAACAAACCCTGGACCATTATGGAGCTACCACAAGCCTGTGTATTTTGCCTAGGCTCCGTTTCTGGCACCTAAGTGTACTTGTGTGTGTATTTTAAGGGATCACACTGGAAAATCATGTGCTGGACTGTAGTCTGAGTCGTTAACTTCCTTATACAGCCTTCCATACACTGTTAACAACACCGCTGAAATGAATGAATTTGCCTGTAATAATAATAACTCTGCTTATTTATAGATCAGTGAAGGATCTTCTGCAGCAGGCACAGTGTTTGAGGTAACCTAGGTCAGGGATCTGTCAGGTCAAATGTCAATCAAATGCAGTCACCTTGTTTTTCTTTTTCTTTAAGAGGATCTGTGTTGTACACTCTGAAGCCATTTTCCATCCCGCATGCAAAGCATCCTGCAAATGGAGGGGAAATCAAACAATACGGCTATAAATATGTGCTTTACAACTGATATATAAAGGTACCTTTAGGATATAAAGTCGGCTAAATGTGATAATGTAATACATTTTCTAAGTAAACAAATATTCAGAGGTTTTTGCAGCACAATGTCTTTCACCTTTCTTTTGTGTTCATTCTTTTATTTTAGAGTCTTTAATAACAACAAAAAGAAAACATATTATGGGTATAAACAACCCAAATTTAGCCAGTTATGTCTGCTAGCTAGCTAATCTATCTAACCAGGTTAACGTTACCTAGAAACGGGAACTAATCGCGCTGTCATTAAAAAGCTGATAGAGACAACGCTAACAACTGTTATTTTTTTTATTTAACTACTTCATATGTGATGTATAAATCAACACCCAGAAAGCTATCAATCCAAAATACACCCATAAGTCGACCTCAAACTATTAGCTAGCTTGCTAACGGATCTAGCTACCGTTGGCACAGCGATAGTGACGTTAGTTAGCTTAGCTTGGCTTGGCTTAGCTGATCAGGAACAACACACAAACATCCTACCATGATCTTGGTTGAATCCAGCATACAGAAGTCCATTTCCGTGAGGGTTGGATGGCAATAAATTCATGGTGCAGGAGAGTTATTGAGCCTAAAGCTGTCAAAATCACCTGCTTGTGTTTAACCAAAGAGACACCATTCCTCTAAACAGGCTCTATAGGAGATAGGGTTTGGCTTAGTATATAAGCAAGCGCTCCTATCCTGTGCTCCCTCCTTTCTCAGCAGGAAGAGCAGAAGATCGAGACACGACCGCAGGAAAAATAATCACCGAGAGCAATGGATTGGCGATGGCTATACTTTAGGAATAGCTAGCAACAAAGCTAACTAACATGTGATTGAAGTCCGGATTTGGTGCCGTTTCGGGGTCAGATCCGCCTGTTTTGGGTAGAGTAACAGACACCGTGAGGGTGATAGATCTTTATAGAGTAGAAACACTGAAACCAACAGCTAACTGTTATTGAATATAGCTACATTTATCACCATTTTGGGAAAGTATAAAAGGCAGAATAACATAATAGTTAGCTACAATAAAATGCAGTTAAAAAAAAAAAAAAAAAAAAAAAAAACAAGACAAGGCATGCTGAATACACAGTAAAATAAACAAACAGAAGCACTGAATCTATAAAATAAATACAGGGCCATATATCATTCGATATCAAAAACATCGTTTTTAATTGACACTGTCTTACTAAATAAATGCCCAAATGATATAGTGCTATAGCCCCAGTGGCCTAATGGATAAGGCACTGGCCTCCTAAGCCAGGGATTGTGGGTTCGAGTCCCATCTGGGGTGGACTTCCGTTTTCCTCATATTGCTTTATATCTTGATCACGTATGAAAACAAGTGTCCTACAATACATTTAGTACACAGTCTTTTCCAGAGCCACTTAAGTACGCCGGTGCTGACAGACCAGCCACACATTAGCCATACATTGCCCAATATAAAACTTACTAATGGTCCTAAAGCCTAAAAACACTCCTAAACTATGCAAAACCTGTGAAAAGAACAAGACAGTAAGTACAGTACTCAGTGGTCAATTAAGTGCTTACAAAAGAGATGTGTCTTCATTCAGCGTCTGAAGACAACAAGTGACTGTGCTGTACGCACACCAGTGGGGAGTTCATTCCACCACCTTGATGCCAAGACAGAGAAGAGTCTGGATGTTTGCACTGGGATGACGAAGGTCAAGCCGTGCATCTTGCTTTGATCATTGCCATCAGGTAGGGAAGAGCTGGACTGTTTTTGTCTTTGTAGGTCAGCATCAGGGTTTTACATCTGATGCGGGCTGCTACAAGAAGCCAGAAAAGGGTTTGCAGCAATGGTGTGACATGGCTTAGGAAAGTTAGGAAAAACATCTGCATGGTGTGGGAATATAAACATGGTTATTTTTGTAAACATTTTAACCAGTCAGGTATTTCAGCAAAAACTGTTCATAAAGATGTTTCAACTTTTTGTATCACTGAAAACATACAACACTACTTTTCTTCTGTAGTAAGTATTCAACTATTAAGATGGACTTAGTTTTAGATAGACTAGTTTTAACTCTGCATATGTGAAGCACATATCCTACAGTTGTTTGGTGCATTAGTTATGGACATCCTCAGGTGTGTAAAATATTCAAGATAGAATACTACCATCTGATACTGTGTACCCAACAGAATAAAAAAATTATAACTGTGTCTGTAATTACATACTGTTCTAGACAAGACTTACTGTGAACTAACACCAGCCAGTTTTACCAATACAGTGTAGTGTTGGAATTGTTAAAACCTCTCGCATTGCCTTTACACAACATAAAGAACTGTTTAAATTTACATATTGCTGTTCATGAAAACATGTCATATTGCAGTTCTACCTGGAAACTAAGTGGGCATATGGTGAACTTTTCATTTAGTTGTCCAGACAGGATCTACACAACTATTAGAAAGAATAGCAGATATGTGTGAACACATACAATGCATGTAATATTTTATTATTCATCTGCTGCTCTTGATTTTGATCTTGCTCTTCTTGTCAGACTTGCTGAATTTTCACCTTGTCTTTGTGCTCTCACACTAAAGACAGTAACGTCACGCCACAAGACTCCTCCATGTTGACTCAAATAAACAGAATGCACTAAAATCTTGTCCCCTGATTAGCTAATCAATGGAAAATGTGCTGATTTGCTAGTCAGCTCAGGCATAAAAACAGGGTCAAAAGTTGTGAAACCATCTAGAATCTAGAAACCAAAAAGTGACCCAAAATGTTCTGCATTATAAAATTGCCATGGAATTAAAAACTACTTGAAGAAATTTGTATTAGACACAGATATTGTATGACTGAACAACTATTCATCTATTATCAAGAGGTATATATTAAAATTTTAGTTGCAGTAGCAGGTCCTAAATAATGAGAATATAGTTTGGTAGTCATATGTGCATCTTCTTTATAGTTTCATTCATGTTTAATACCCTGGATGACTACATTTTAGGACAACACAACATGACATTTCACAGCAAAAATAAATCAAAATAAAAGTTTCTCAATTTATTTTTGTACATTTATTTTTACAAAAAAAAATTTTTTTCAATTTATTTTTGTAATTGTAAAATATACAGTGATAAAATCGAGAGAGAACCAGTCATTTAATGTCTGCTCTAAATACTGTAATATTTATTTCATACACTAACTGGATTTCTTTCAGATTTTCTCTGATAATAAGATTTCCACTAGTGCATCTGTGAGTTACTTTTGGTTATATTGGTTAATTAATGCTTTAAACTTTTGGGTTGAAATGATACTTGCCTTCATGAACATCCACTCACTCAGACACCTTCTCCCTCACCGTTGTGTATTTTGGTAAAGAGGTGTAGTAGAGTCAGAGTCTGTCACAGATCAACCATTCGGTCCCCAGATCAGGTTATAGACAGGTTATAGAGCAGCAGCGCCTCCTTCATTTTTTTATTACACTGTGAATATGGAGACAGGTACAGGCACAGCTGAAAGAGAATTCATAAAAAAAACACTGATGATTTAAACTAACAACACATGTTTATTGGCATCTCAGACTTGTAAAATCCTGTCGTTGAGGAAAAATATGCTGTAAAAAAAAATATCAATGCACATACACAAATTGTACATCACCAAAATCTTTTTTACATGTACACAATATATCAGGGTGCAGAAAACTTTTTACATATGCACAACATATTCCTGTAGTAGCAAATCTTCACCCATTCAGGAACCTGAGTGTGTGCTTATATGTGTGTGTTTTCCCTGTGTTGCGTGTGCTTGTTCCGGGTTCCTCATTACCCTGGACTCGCTCTTCTACATTACCCCTAGGTTTCTGAGAGGGCGTCAACTCCTAAGTGAACTCCGCAGCACTATGATTCTAGTTCGATTGACCTGAATTAAATAAATATTCAAGAAGACGTTTGGATCACGTTATGAACATTTATAATGTCTAAAATGAGCACCCTACTGTTGTTGGTTCCATGGTGTAATGGTTAGCACTCTGGACTCTGAATCCAGCGATCCGAGTTCAAATCTCGGTGGAACCTTCCTTTATTGTAAAGTAAGCTTTATAATAAAATAGGTTTTCCTTTACTATAAAGCAGCTGTATAATTAAATAAGTTTACCAGTAACAGATTGTCAAGTGCGTAGGTTAAACGCAGAGCAGCCATTTAGTATAAACCGGGTTATTCTTCAATTATTCATTAAAAAGGTTGTATATCATTCCGGCATCATGATGTTACTTAAGCAACAATACACGAGAGGGAGTGTTATATCGGTGCCAATATAGCACCTCGAGTGTATTATTGCTATTATACCACAGTTCCGTTATCAGCATTTATTAATAGATTTTTGGATAAAGACTACAACAACTCACCGCATGTAGGTGAAATTAATCTTCAGTACATAAACAGTAAAGGAGGAGGAAATATTAGGAGTAAGCCTTATTTATTTATTAACTTTAGGGCTGCGGTGTTTGGCTTGTAAACGCTGGCGTCGTTAATAGATCACGTGTATGTATGTGGCGGAGTGATATTTGGAGCGCTTCGGTCCCAGTGCCGTTCTCGTGCACTCATGGCACTCATGGAACCAAATCACAATTATTGGGGCAGACATTTTTTATTACACTGCAGTGATGTAACACGTTCAAACCTTAGTATATTTAGTATAACTGGAATGTGGATAATTTTTGACTCGCCCTCGTACTCGTTTAATTTGGCAGTCCAGATAATCGATTACGCACTAGTATCCGGTTCCATGGTGTAATGGTTAGCACTCTGGACTCTGAATCCAGCGATCCGAGTTCAAATCTCGGTGGGACCTTCCTTATTTCTAAACATAATTATAACGAAAAAAGTCGTTTTAATGCAATTACATCCAATATTGTCTTACCATACATTCGTTCGAGGCTGTCCAACGTTCTGTTTACACATCTTATATACACGTTTTATATACACACGCCCATGACCCGGAAGTAGTACGTAGGTTCATCAATATGGCGGCCCCTGTCACAACATGTTCTTTATGTTTCTGGCGATCCATGCAGTTTGTAAACAGGCGTGAGGTGTCACAACCAATATTATCTAAATTTAAGTACGATACATTTTTAATTCGCTATTTATGCAATGGCCAAAAGCTTCTGGCCAAGCAATCGGATAATTCACAGGTAAGGTTAAAAATACAACAACACAACAGATCTTTGACTGAATCATGTTAAAATGCTAAGTTGTTATTTTAATGTGGTCTATATATATTCAACAGGTTGAACAACCTGCAGAAATCCCAGTCGGTACGTATAGATGTACTTAATGTGGCTAATCTGAGAGCTGCTGTGTGTTTTAACTGATTTAAATTACACTGTTTTTTTGACAGATAGACTTAAAATAACTTACAGTAGGAGCAGTGGACCAGGAGGTCAACACGTAAACAAAGGTTGTATCATAAGTGTTCAGTGTATCACACTGCACAAAATTATTACTTCAAGTCATTAATGATATACAACAATATAAAAGACATTATCTCCTGTTTGTTATTTAGTCAATACAAAAGCAGAGGTTCGGTTTCATGTTCAGACAGCAGAATGGATTCCAGAGGATGTGAAGAAGGAGATCTTCTTAAAAGTAAGAAAAGACTAACACTATTGTGTTGTCTGGTGAAATGCACCGTTTACTTACTACTTAAGTGCTTACTACTTAAGTAGCACAGTGTGAGCTGACAATATTTTCAACACAAACCAGCACCTACATTCATGCAGTTGTCTAATCAGCCAATCATGTGGCACAGCATGAAAATACAGGTCAAAAGCTTCAGGAAACATTCACATCAAACATCAGAATGAAGAAAAAGTGTGATCCCTGTTATAGCATCCACAAAACTGAACCTTGTGATTGATGGGTTACAAATGTAGAAAACCACATCCATGTCAGCCAAGAACAAGAATCTACAACTGATAAGTGTATTTAACTGCTGTATACCCACATAGCATTTTTTCAAATAAAAAAAATTCATGTTTTTTTTTTTAAACTTATTTTGTTGGTTAGTGTTCAGTTAAGACAGGTTGGTCATTTACAAAAGAAATGCATGCAGGATATGGCTGGTTATATACACATGCTTTCTTTGCATTGTAGAAGTCAATATTTTGATTCATATCAAAATAAATATTTGCTAGCCCATTTACTGTTTGTTCTATCTTTACCTGCATTTACAGAACAAAACCAGGATAAACAAAGCTGGTGAGTTAATAGTAACTTCTGAGATTAGCAGAAGTCAACAAAGGAACCTGGATGACTGTGTACAGAAAATTGCTGAGATCATTAGTGAAGCTAGTGAGCGACCACCAGAGCCATCCGCAGAAGATCTCGCCCTGAGGGCTAAAAGGTGCATCTGACAAATACAAACAAAATTGTTAGTAAAATCAAACTTATTAAAAGTAACCAGTCACTAAAAAGCTTGGCATCATATTTACCATCACTGGTTGGTCAGCAGTAGGCAGTTGCTGTTGTACTATAAATTGTAAAAACATACCCCTTTAAATATCATGTGTTATTTAGTGTGAACAAATAAACTTATCCCAATTACATTGTAGTGCACTACAAAATGTGAACAGATTCAAATGGATGTATATTTTTGCGAACCACTGTATATTAGCTTATACATGTATCTATTATTTTTCTGCAGGTTAGAGAAAAGGAATTTAGCAAGGCTAAGACAGAAGAAGATCCATTCTTCAACGAAGCAGGGACGGCAGGTTAATTTTGACTGAGTTGTAGTTGTATATTTTGTGTGTGTGTGTGTGTGTGTGTGTGTGTAAATATTATACATGTTTTTTATTGTGAATATCTGATATGATGTTTGAATGAAATGCTGACAGAATATCCTCAATGTTGAAACACATCTAAATCTGAAAGTGATCATATTTATTTAATATTATTACTATGTATTATGTAACTGTAATAGTAAATAATTATAATTGTGAAAACTGTTTTGCAATCTGAATTCTGAAAAGAATAAACAAATTAAATGATAATCAATATGTTGTAATTAATGAATTACATATTTATATAACTATATATTTTAGGTATTACTTAACGTTATACGTTACCACAAGGAAGATCTTGTTTACTCTGTTTGCCACGTCCACTCGGAAACAATTTTAAAATTATAAAAACGAAAACGAAAAAAACTAGCAGAGGATGGTTTCGATCCATCGACCTCTGGGTTATGGGCCCAGCACGCTTCCGCTGCGCCACTCTGCTATATTAACAATTGGTCTACCATCGCTATTTAAGTACTTCACTTATTTCACTATTAGAGCCAACACTAACCGGGGTCTGTATTAACATTGTATATTTTAAGGCATGTAATGTTATGTACGAAAAGAGTAATAACACAATGTATTGGTTTTAGTTTAATTAAAAATAATAATAAAATATTAAGGGAAAAAGCCGACCACGAAGGGACTCGAACCCTCAATCTTCTGATCCGAAGTCAGACGCCTTATCCATTAGGCCACGCGGTCGCCATGGGTACATCTACTTCTGTATACTATATAAATCATACACGATATAAATGATATAAATTCGGCGTATAATCCAATAGTTATATTATAAATCGTTACGATATCTGATATCATCGATATCGAAATCCATATTTTTTTTTATACACGGACACGTTTTCGACCTTAGATACGCCTCGTACGTGACAACGTCGCTTTAGATTTAACAAACATTTATAAGCTACATAAGCAAAAAATAATCATTTTAAAACGCAACAGAATTGAGTTGAGCTCCAAATTTAAAATCTACAGAGAGGTTTTTATAAATGTTTCTATGTTACTTTCTAAACAGGAACATACATTGTTGACAATTTCCATGTTTCATGTTAGTTTTCATGAGCTGTGACTACGTAATATTACTGTCTTCAGCTTCCCCCATGAAATATTACTGACTTCAGCATCCCCCATAAAAATGCATGAAGAACATGAAAACACTGTAAGTGGTGACATCAGCCTTATACGTCAGTGCTGTTGATGACGTATTTGTTTGCAGTAAATAACATTCCGTATATTATCAAAGTTTACCAGCTCCAAACCTAAAAAGTCATCTACAGTTTTACATGCATTTTATAAATGTTACCTGGTAAAAGAGAAGCTTTTAACAGATGGTGTGTAACCCTGTATTAGTTACTTAATTCCTTTCAGTATTTCTTATTATAATCTTATGGCTATATATTTAGTTTATATAGACTTTTTTTATCCCCCAAACCACTGTTTTGTAAATATCATTGTTTAATTAGCTGAACAGCCTATTCACTAAAAAGTGATTTTTTTTTTTCTATGAATTGAAATTTAGGATGAAGACATGTTCTTAAAACTAAACAAGACACACATATTTAAAAAAAAATCAATAATTTTGTTTTTATTTGCTCTGCTCAAATTTAAGTCTTACAGTTCAACCTTATTTATTAGCTATTCAAGCTATTAGCTATTATTAATGAAACTATTCAAGTACATTTTAATTGCGCATATTACAATAAAATGTCATTATGCTTTAAGGTGGTGATTTGTAGCAGTATTGTATTTTTTAAAAACGTGGTATGCCTAGCAAGGTAATGGAAAAAGCACACTACAAAAAAAAAAATTAAAAACTGAAAAATTCTGTAAAAAAATATTTCTACATTTAGTTGTAATTCATAACCAACAATAAACAAAAACAAAACACAGTACATACAGTAGATACAAAAATTTTACACAACCCTGTTAAAATGCCAGGTTTCTGTAATCTGTAAAATCACTCCAAGATAATTAATTTTAGATTTATTTTCATATCTGATTGACAAAACAAAATTATTTAGAGAAATAAATAAATAAAACACTGTGGTTCTGCACACTTTGCATATTTGGGATATTACCAAGACATTACCAAGAACTGGAAGCCCATTCAAAATTGATAAAAAGACAAGAACAAAAAAGTTTTAAAACAATAAATTTTGGTCAAATCACAAATAACTGTCAGTTTAACAGGGGTGTGTAGACTTTTTTCAATATCCATTCTAGATTAATCCTTAGGCATAGTTTGTTTTTACAGCAATCTTGTAAAAAACAATTAATGTTGCGTACCGTCACAGGAGCAATGAGGAATTGCTGTTTCTTCAACTAGTTTGTGCTGGATGCCCTTACCCTAATCAAGGACGTCTGCTGCTGATTCATTCAAAGCTGTAAAACAAAGTGTTAAAAAGACCTATAGATTAAAAAGGTAGTGTCTAGATAACAAAGCACTTTGGGTTGGGTTGAAAACATATATACATAATTTTACATCTTCTTTTGATTTGTTCCTTAATGTTTATCAGACAGTCTTTGGAGCAGGGCAATGATGGTATCTTGCTTGGAAGAGATTAACTCCAGGGCTGTTGCCATTCTTCCCATTGCGTCAGCCATGCTACCTAGTGTTTTCTCTTGACGCCGCTCACGGGCGTCCTTTCTGCGTTGACGCTGCTCATCCAGGTGAGCACGTTCTTCATGACTGGTGATGAAATTGCGCAGAAGTGCAGTACGCTCACCTGCATGTCCCTGCTGGTGGGCAAACCGAGAGCCCACTGAGCCGAGTTGAAGATGTCCAAACCTCCGTTTTAGTGGCTGCCTCATAACCTTTGAAGATGGTTTGCGGGAAACAGTGGGTATGGAACGGTCAGTGTTGCAAGCAGGATTTGGGTTTGTTTTTGGGGATGTGTTACACAGCAATGGGGATGTCATCAGTGTTGGAATTGTGGAAGGTGTGCTGAAAAGACCACTAGGGAGCAAACAAGGGGTGGCCACTGCAGCGACTGACACACTGTGTGGCTGCTGTTCGTCAGACCTTGTAGATGTTTTAGCTGTGGCTGCAAATCCAGCAAGAGAAGCTGAAGGAGGGTCACTCTGATTGATCTTTGCTTTTCCTAACACTTTGTCCATCATCTGTTATGTGAAGCAACACAAACATATTTAAAGATGAAAATTATACAAAAATAATATAAATGGAATAACAAAACCAACCAGTAATAGTAATGACTTAATTCAGTGTATTAGCTAATTTAACATACCTCAAAGTATTCCCAGGAGGTCTTGGCCTGGCCTTTGCCCAACCTGCTGCGCTCTTTTACTCTCTTGTATGTGACAATGAGGTTGTTCCATTTTCTTCTGATCTTTTCTACAGGCAGCGAGTGGCCAAGGTTCTCCAGCTCATTCTGGACATTTTGGAAGAGACGTGAGCGTTCATGAGATCCGTACATGTCCCAGCAACGATGCATTACCTCAATGAGGTGCACAATAGCACGGTGGGTGAACTCTGATGAAGTAGACACTGCTTCAGGGTTCCCCCGTCCTGAAGTACTTTTCCTTACTTCCTCCCTGTTAACTGTGAGAATATATATATTGAATATTTTTCGACTTTAATAATACCATTATTTTCAACGAACTATGAGAATATTCACAAGGCACCTATCAGTACTGATACTATGATAAACCTACCTGGTCATCTCTAACCAAGAGATATTATGCTATCTAACAGAGAATATTTTTTATTTCACTGTTTATCTGCCATGTGCTGCTCACAAAAAAGTTTATGTTGAATGTATAATGCCATTTAGTTTCCTCAAAGGTAACTTCAAAGTCAAAGTTTCTTTAAATGCTAATGTTACTACTTAACACTTGCTTAACACTTATATGTTTGTGTGCAACTTTAAAACCATGTTTTGTTTTATTTGATTACTTGTATTGTAGGAAAATGATGTAGGACCTCCTCTTGAATTTTTCAGTGAGCATAATGCTTTTTAATAGCTTATAAAATATATGTCCACATCACTTACATTCCGTGTCATCTGATTATGAGTGCTGCAACCTACACTACCTTTTATATCGTGTGTTACAATACAGTACATTTTACATTTGGCAGATTCCCTAATTCATAGCAACTTACAACAGTACACTGAAGTCTCTATCAATAATTACAACCTGAAACAGTTTCACTAGGTCACTGACTAAGGATATCATCTGTCTAAAAAAAAACGGTGTGGATCTAAGAAAAGTAAGATATGGTGTAAGAGATAGCAGTTTGTGTGTGTGTGTGTGTGTGTGTGTGTGTGTGTGTTTCAATAAATTACAGTGCTAATTAAAGTACTTCAGGAGGTACTGGATGTTGATTTAACAGCATCTGGCTGACCACTGGTATATGCTAGAAAACTATGGATGAACAGTTTTACCCTCCATCAGTCAAATCAATGTCCATTATCATTATATTTTCCTAGTTACTTGCACTTCGTTTTATATATAGGATCATTTATAATAGCAGTTTCCCCTAACCACTGTCCCCACTGGCTTGCTCATCAGGGTTCATTTATATAAATTAATAATCCAATTATATATTTATCTAAAGCTGCTTTGGGACTATGTCCATCGTTGAAAAGCACTCTTTTCAACTGAATTAAATATGAAACACTCACCACGGGGCACCTTCTGGTCTTTAAATACAGCACTGTTTATGCTGATAGGGTCTGCAGTTGAGGAACATAAACATAGTTAGAGACAGACTTCATTCACAGTATTAGGAAAGCAAATGGGTCAATAAGGCAGCTAATAATGCCCAAGTATTTAAGCCTATGATCTGCAGAAACCTGACATAATTACTGGACAAAGTGTAACTAGTACCACTCACAAAGTAAGACAGGGGTCGGATCCGTAATCTGCTCGACATGATGAGCCGCAAACACAGTAGAAATGCTCGCAGTCGAGTCACTTGCAGACGGAGTTTCATCGCAGCTTAGAGGCATAGCACTTTCAGGTGGCTCGATTTTCAGCGATACGTCCATATCACTGAACTGGGACTCAAACAGTGCGTGTTAATAATAGTATGGCTCCGTGTTATGGTGGGGTTTAAAACTACGCACAAACACACACGCAACACTCTCCTTTGGCTTTCCACATGTGCGTCTCTCTAACAAAAAAATGCCTCCGATATCTCAGTTTAGGAAAAGCTAGGAAAGAGAGTAGCAAAACATGCGCAGGATCATTTAGACATTTTTTCCTACGTAGTCTACAACGTGTAGTTAATAGTGAGGCATAAAAAATAATGGCTGCACCCTACACGATGCAACTGCGCAAATTTCCTGCGTACATCTACAATGCCATTGGTCGCCCCTCGCGTACGTCACACGCAGCGCCTGCGCTTTTGCAGACGCATTGCGCAGACGTGGAGTATCTTCAGCGGTGGAAAGACGGAAGTGTAGTGTAGTCTAGTGTGTGCGTGTGAGGATGGTCTGGTTTCACTACGGTTTCACTACGAATTTTACATTCATTGTCCACAAGCTGTTTTATCTATGAGTAATAACTCATAATCTTACTGTGGGATCACCCAGAGGAGAATGAGTTTATTTCTGAACCTGGTTCTTCTGTATTATTTTCACCCTATGTCCTCTCAGGGACTTTTTATTTTCTTTCCACCTTTACTTTACCTTTACTTTTAAAATCACTTT
>JAOVVF010000051.1:16713724-16724167 GCA_028565595.1 Duopalatinus emarginatus | reverse complement strand
TGTGTGTGTGTGTGTGTGTGTGTGTGTGTGTGTGTGTGTGTGTGTGTTTGTATTTTGTTTTTTATAGGGCATTGGCTGTCAGTTCACATTGATGACCTCAGAAGTTCTGAAGAGATTGTATCAGATGTCCAAAATCTGAGAAATGTATCCATTTGTGAGCTCTTTGAGGAAATTACAGCGGAAACATCTGGTAGTATTTGATCTACAATTTCATAATAATTATTTGAATAAAAAGGGTTATTTGTTATTTTCAAGATTCTTCTTTAATTGCTGTTTTTGTTGTTTCCTTTTAGAAGAAAATTCTGATGATTTGGTAAGTGTACATCACCACTGTAATAGATTATATTAATTACTTTTAAAGGCTAGTTAATGTTACATCTGCACTAATTACATTTTAGATATTGGAGAAGGTGTTTGATACATCAGCGCTGCTGCGCAGTTGTATCCAGAGCTCTGTGGGCATGCTTAGGGATTCTGAAGATGGAGGAAGTCTTAGTACAAGAAGAGTAGACATCTTGCTTACACTCTTGGACAACAGTGACAAACTGAATGGTTTGTCTCTGCACTTTTCTACTCTGATTTTTCATCTTGGTGAAGAATTTCAACTTTCTAATAAAGAATGTTTCCTCTTATGCAATAGTTATATTCATGAACACTTTGAAGAAGCACCTTCATTTCCTGTTAAAACTACGTGAAGACAATGCAGATATGCCCAAAAACTGGGTATCTAAGGAAGCATCAAATATCGAAGCTCTCCAAGAGGGAGGAACTTTCAAGTAAGCACACACTTTTTTTTAGAGCAGAAACACTGCATAGCCTTTACACACTTTAATTGTGTTTTTATGAAGATGACAACAAGCATATGTTTGCATATGATGTGCATAACAAGCAGATGTTTTGTGTGTGTGTGTTTACCTGGGTATATTACAGTATTGTTTTAACTTTAAAGATGTTACTATTTTTTAATATTTATTGATAGACACACCCTGTGGCGTAGAGTACAAACAGTGGTCACTCCCTTTCTGGCACAGCTGATTTCTGTCATTGATCGTAACTGCAATCTGGACCTTCTGCTTGACTCTAACAGCGAGGATGAAGTAAAAAACCTGTGGCTTTTCATTTTTGAGCAAAGGCCACTGCTAGATATACAATACATCCAAACTGGGCAAATGTGCGTTACCTCTATTATTTATTGTATTTTATATAGTTATGTTAATTCGTAAATTTACAAAAATGTTACCTGTTTGTGTGTAGCTCTGAGTCACATACCATCCCGATCCAAAGTCATATGTCAGCAGGAAGAACTATGTCCTGCACTTTGCCTTTTAGCTGGAGGATTAAGGATCTGTTAGATGACCTCTGGGAGCACACATTGTGTAGAGAGGGTGAATGTCTTTTCATACATCTCATACTCATGCTTACGAGTTTTACAGTTACAATCACAGGAGGAATCTTTACATACATTAATTGCTAAGTTTATACTTTTCATCTTGTGTTTTTTGCGCCCCCTTTCCCATCCATAGACCAGTCCCGTAAGCAGTTTGAGGAGGTCTTCAAGAGGACTGTACTAGGCGAATATTTTGAAATAGTAGACAAAAAAATGCAGAAAGAATTTTTCGAAAGATATCTTCAGGATTTTGTTGCTTTAACAATGAAAGTTTCAACTGTTGGTGAGCAACAAGTAAGCTAATTCAGTTTTTTTTTAGTTTTTTATTATTTTCTTCTGTAACTATACACATTAAGCATTCTGTTCTTACATTGATTGATTTGGCCATTCTAGCTGCTGTGTGCAGCCATGATGAGCTGTGTAAATGAGTTGTGCAGAAGGCGAGGCAGCTCAATGGAAGGTGAACTCTCCTTACCACTCGTCCACACCGCTTATCATGAGTTCCAGAAACGACTGCAGAATTTCTCCCGGATGATATCTATCTTGCCTCAAGTGGTCCTGTCCTTACAGGGAAATCCACATGTGATGAACTCAGCTGAGATGGTACTAGGAATTCAGTTTTCATTTCTTGGTCATCTGTTATGGTTTATAATTTACTTTAATATCATCATACTGTTTTGATAAAGCCTAATATTTATTTTATTACTAACAGATAATAACTGTATTTATTATTTAATATTTTATAGAATATAAATGTAAAATAAAATATGTAAATTATGTAAAATATATAAATTTAAAACATATACTTTTTAAGGTTTTAGATGTGTATGGTGCTCTTGCCTGTCTGGAGCACCTAGAGCGCCAAGAATTATATCAGGACTCCCAGAAACACTGGCTGAAGCAAGTGATGAAACTTCAAGTCCCTATTGAAGTCATGTGCTCAGAACAGAGCCTTAAGCAGTATGGCGAGAAGAGTCGTGAAATGGTGAAGTTTATCCAGTAAGCTTTAACAAGACAATTCCTTTTTGCTTCAGACTGCTTTGTTCCACAGTGATCATTTTTCATCTACTGATTAATGATGATGTATTATTCCTGTGTAGATGTTGTAGATTCCTCAGCTCAGTGCTGTGTTTGTAAACAGAAAATCAGATTATTAAATAAAGTTCAAGTAATTTATTTCTATAAGTTTTTCTCATTTACCTTTTAAGAAATAAATGTACTTCATAAGTAGTAGTACAATTATCAATAGTTTTATTTTCTTCTTACATAACTTTTGTTTATTATACTTATAATGTGTGTGGCAGAAACCGATGGAGACGCATCTTCACCCAGGCTCTGTTTGTGGAGCACATACTGTTGGACATTGAGGCTGAAGACGAGAGGCTAAAACCACTGGTTATGGATTGCACTCGAAATTTGGGGAAGGTGAGGGTCTATAATGCTTTTATATCAGCAGAACACACACACACCCAGAAAGACACCTTTACTATATTTATTTCTCAAGTGATATTGTGAAAATATAACAGACAAATCTGTTTCTGTATGTTGGATTTATTCTGATCAATCCCCAGATCATGGGAAACAGGCAATGGCAATGTTTAACTACTTTTGCACATACATATATGCTTTGTATGAATGATCCCTTACTAATATTATACCTTAGTATATTGACACTTTCAAATCAGACATTTCACTATATAATAGAAATGATCCTCCACACTGGTTTACACTTCAGATAAATAAAATAAAGATGGGTTATATTTTTTATTTCTCATAATTGTGACAGGTACTTGAGAAATGCTCAGACATGAAATTGGAGAAAACTTTCTTGGCTGTGATTGAAATACTCAAAACCTGCAAGGAAAAAGCAAGTGATCTCATATTCAGGTAAGACAACAATGGATGCTTCTCTAATCTATCAGCTTCAGTTTCTTTTTTAGTCATGTTGTAATGTATTAAATCATTGTCCAACTAAGGTTTGGCCTCCAGACATGCCCTGTATGTAGAGTAGAACCTCAAGATCCCGTGGAGCTGCCATGCAATCATGTCTTCTGCCAGCCCTGCATCAGAAGGTGGCTTATTCCAGGCCAGATGTACTGCGCTTTGTGTACCCAGCCTGTGCCAGATGACTTTGAGCAGAAAATCTCTGAGGATGTTCGGTGGGTCTTGTCTGTTTCTACACTCATGTCTTAATACAACAGTATGTTTAATTTTTAATTTTGTTTAAGTATCATTTTTTGTGCTCAAACACCAGCAAATTGATTGCTTATACTCATGTAATAATCTGTGTGTTATGATTTTGCAGAGAGTGTCTTAAAGTGAATGCCCAGTTTAGACAACGGTGCAATGCCTTTTTTATAGAGGTAGTGTCCACAGTATGTTTTAAGGGCAGTTCGCCTCCATCCAGAGCTGTCATTCTCCACCTATTGTCCTTCCTCATGGTTGAAGCCAAGCCAGTTTCCTTGTCACATGGTAAGGTATAAGTATTTTAAATATGTTTACTATTGGTTTGCTGTCACAATGCTTACATTTAGATTTATATAATACATTTCTATGTACAGTATAAAATAGTATACTCAAAACCTTACTGTAAATGGTAAGATGATAGATGTATTTGTTGTCCTCTCTATCAGCACACAGTCATATCCACACCAAAGCTCTGTCACCATTCAATGAGTGTGTGGACAGAAATCCTGTTATAAGATCTATGGTGCTTAAACTCCTGCTCAAATACAGGTAAGTACATATATAACTAGAACAATCTGATATATGGAGAAGATATTGATAAATAAAGAAGTCGATATGAATGTGTCACAATTTTTGCAGCTTTGATGAGGTAAAAGAATATCTCGAACAGCACTTGACAACTATTCTACAGAGCAAAATACTGGATGGCACAGATAAATCTGAACTGTACGCTTTGTACGTCAACTGTTTTGAGGTGGGAATCTCCAGATCTGGTGCATACTTTTATATGAGTTATATATGCTGATTGGTGAGAAGGTGTTGACCAGTTTTCTATAACATTGGCTCTGAGTGTAGTGCAGTAGTACAGGCACTATTGTGCTTATTGTAATACTTTAAATAAACACAGTTTATTTTTTCTATTCGAGGAAAGTCCAAGGATGAGGTTTCTGGATCAGTTTTCTTCATTTTTTTAACTATAAATATATATGTGATTCTTTAAGAAATAAATATGCAACATGGTATAAGAGGAATAAAACACTTTATAAATAACATGAACATAAAGTTATCCCAATACAAATCCAAGTATATATACTGAATTCCTTTTCAGGATTCTGTACTTGAGAAAACACAGTTGAGCAGCATGGATAAGCACAGGGCATGTCTGCAAGAGGGAATGGGTGTTCTGCGCTATGTTTTGGACACAAGCAGAGTGGCTACAGAAGAGATCTCCATAGAGACCCTGAAACAGATTGCAAGACTGCGCATATTCTTGGACATGGGTGCTCAGCTGCTCACCACATTACAAAGCAGTGGTCAGTTCTCCAAAACTAAAGCTAGTGTAGATTTAACATGATGTACTTTTAGCAATGTCTTAAATGGAGAACATAATGGTGGATGGAAAAGAGGTGGAAGATATGGAGCATAGGATTTATCTGTATCTTTATGTCTTTATCAGGGGGCTTGGAGAAACATCAGGAGGAGTTCTTGGAAACCGTGATAGAGCTTTGTACAAAGAGCAGTAATGACTGGTACAGAGTGTACCTGATCAGAAAGATTTGTAGCTTGCAGGGAGTTGAAGCTGCTAGGGGAATGCAAAAGGAAGCCAAGCTTCACTGGCTTTTTCCGCAAGAAATCATACAACAGGTAGCTAAATACCTTTTATGTACCACACATAATGGTCACTCACTGTATTCTTAAATAAGAACATCTGTACACCTGCCCTTTCTACAGTTATCTAGTCATTCAGTTGTGTGTCAGCGGCATAATGCATATAGTCATGCAGATAAAGGTCAAAGTGTTCTGCACCATCCATCCTTGTGTGTAAAAATACGAGGAGGAGAACGGTTTCTAAACCCAGCCTGCCTGGTAGCAACAACCATGTCATGGTTAAATCTTACATTTCCTCATATTTTGATGTAAGCATTAACTGAAGCTCTTGATCTGCATTTGTATGATCTTATGCACTGTGCTGCCACCATATGACTGGCTGATTAGATGACTATAGAAATGAGCAGGCATGCAGGTTTTCCTATTAAAGTGGACAGTGAGTGATTGTGTGGAAATCACTGAACCAGTTGTGAGTTAAATATATAGTTCTTAATTATCTAATATGCTAAAATCATATATATTTTTCAGGAAGAGCATGGGGGCCATGTGGACCAGTACCTTGTGTATGGTGAAAATTACAAAAATATACGTGAGGCAGTTGCAAAAGCTGTAATTGATGGTAGAGCACAAAGCATAGATGAAGCTGTTAAGGTATTTGTTTGTTTGTTAGTTTTCTTTTTTCTTGCTTTTTTTTAGCTTGGTAGAGTGACTGATTTCATACACTATATACTTTCTTATTTATTTATAGACATGCACTTGTACTCCAAAAAGAAAGGCCTTGTATATCCTTCTGGCTCTTTTCCAAGAAGTTACCAGTCTATATCAAGCAGCCAACCCAATCCACTATCCCAAACCAGAGGTTTGTGTTTAATTTCATCTATCTAGCACATACTACATACTACACTGTTCAGCAAAAACATTAACCGCCTAAACAGCTGCAGAAGAGTAGAATGCAGAGGACCTCTGGATGTGTTGTGTGCTGTGTTCTGGTCAGATCATCTACAAAACCACATGTATCAGGGGCCCTGGGCACCCTAGGCTTACTGAAATGCTTGGAGGTTGAAGGCTTGCTCATCTGGTTTGATCCCACAGAATAACCAGATCTGTTGCTAATATCTTGGTAACGGACACAACAGAGCACCCTTAGGTCTCATGAAGTCCATGTCTTGAAAGCTATTTTGGTCGCTGTTTTGGTAGGCGGTGCTAATTTTATGGCTGATCGGTGTATATAATTCCATGTAGAGTAATCACCAGTGTTTTTATTGTTCGTAGCAACTCCAAGTCCTTGAGGATTACATCAGTGGTGTACAACATTTCACCCCAGAGATGAAGATCTTTGCTGAAACTCTAGTAAACAACAGGCTGGGCAGGCTTAGTCTTGACAGGGATCAGTCAAGCAAAATGCTCACCCTCACAGAGCTGAGCATCCATCTGAAGGCTGTACTGTTGTGTGGGACTGGGGGAGTGTTGGCTCCCCTTATACAACTGGCATTTTCTCCTGCCACCATGCAGGTACATTTGCCCTGTTTCCCTTTTACACTACTATACAAAACACTTTAAAATTTGTATGTGCATTTGTATGTGCATTCTGCAATCTATGTACATATCTATATATTCTTCTTTGTTATTTTATACAGATGGCCTTTATTCCCACAATGCCTGAGGACATGCTGGCCACAGCAAAGAAGGCTCTTGGTTTCACTTGGTATAGTAAGTTGAACAAACAATTTTGCTGTTTTTTTTCACATTTTTTTCCGTGTCTAACACTAAGTGAATGGTTTAAGCAGTGCAACACTGTGTTGTGTTTCTGTAATTAGTTCGAACCTGATTTTGATTTTAGTGTTTATTTTTTACTTGACTTGATCTCATACTGTGTATCTCCTCCCCCCGCCTCAGCCTGTCCCAATGGCCACCCATGTGTTGTTGACAAGGTAAGCTGTATCTCTACATTAACTTCTAGTAAAACTGAAACTGTTTCACTGCTTAAATCAGTTGACTAACAAGATTGAAATTTTGAAAAGAAATACAGTTTGTGCTAAAAGGTTGCCGAAAGAATGGAATGAATGTACTATAGGGAAAGAATGAAGCTAGGGAAAGCTTCAGATTAAATTTGTTAACAGAACTAGCTATAAAGACACATTTACTAAGGCAAATGCCACATATACTTTTGTTTTATAAGCATTTGAGCTTCTGATAGTCACTTGTTTTGTTAGTAATAAAAAATGGGCAAGCAAGTATAAACAGATATAGCCTACCCAATTTCTACATAGCCGATGCAGTATAAATCTCTGATACATAGTGTCTTTCTATGATTGGTGGTCCTTAGGGTTTTTGTCATAGGATTTTGAATCACATGTAATGTAAAAGTTTGCTTTGTGTGTGCGTGGTTTTTTTTTTAACTTTGGGGCTCTAATATTACAAAAAACTAATGTAATTTAATAATGTGTTTTTTTAATAAGTGTATTGAAAGACACTGGCTGTGTAGAGTAAATGTAATGTTGATTGTTTGAGAATGTGCATCTGCCTATCATTCAGCAGCTGTTCAACTAAACTGATGTGGCAGATTGTAATTTTAAATTTGATATAAACGGAGATTGATCAGTACTGTCTTCCTCAGTGCGGCAAGCCTACTCGAATAGGGAGATGTTTGGAGTGCGGAGCAACTGTGGGAGGGCGCAGTCATCAACCTGTGCAAGGTTTCAGTATAATGCGTCAAGAGTAAGTCATCCAGTAAACTCAAACAAAGATTAAAGAGAAAATGTGCAATAAAATAATAAGACAATTTAGTGAAAGATTAAAAATACTTAAGACATTTAACAGTAGTAAATCAGATTGTGTCTTTTTAGAGGGGACCGAACCCAGAGAGGCCACATTCTAGGAGACCCACAGAGAAGAGATAACCCAGATGCACTGGATACAAAAAGCTTGTCTATGACTCCCTTTACATTGGTCAGAATGATAACCCATCTGGCTATGTTGCTTGGAGTATCAGAACAGTCTCAGGTATGTTCACTAATGCAATGATTAAAGATAATTCTAACATCCATAACTACTTTTCTCTAAAACATGCTTACATAATTTTCCCTTTTTGTCATAAAGTCCCAGTATATTGCACAGATCATCCAACCGTCAGTACAAGATCCCTGTGAGTTTTTAATAGGCCATTTGATGAAGGATTTGGAGCAACTAGGAAGGGCTCTAGGAAAAGGTGTTGATGACACATTCACTTGTGTTCATCTGATGCTCAGCTGGGCCCTGGAGCCTCCTCAGAATCTTCAGTGTAAGACCTGTTATATATGTAGCTGATCACATCAAGTGTTTAATTTCTTTAATAACCTGTTGAAAATAATGATGTCCTTCGCAGGGCCTGCTGGCTATGATAATGTCCTCTCAACCAAGGAAGCCAGGAATGCCTGGGAGATCACCTTGGCTCATAATGTCATTACTCCCAAACTGAAGGCAAGTCGTGTTTTACTACACAGCACTAGGACACTAAATTGGTTTACTTAGGAAGAGATATATAGTAGATATAAAATGGATTTTGGTGTATTTTTGGATTTAAAGGTGCTGTATTTTCATGCCAACTGCAAATGTAAATCAATAAGGGTGGATAATAAGTTATTGTCTATTGGGATACAGACACGGTTTAAGCACATTAAACATAATAATTGATGCAAAATGGGTAGGACAAACACACACTAGCATTCAGGGAAGAAAAAGGGGTGTGATCAAAGAACTTGCTGGGGGTGCTGGCCATGTTATACAATGCTGACACCTTCCTGCTTTTTACACTATGTTCATGAAAGCCGATTCCTAAGATTCTTTTCTTGGTGGGTTTACAGAAGCTGGAACGTAAGCTCAAAAAGGTGAATGAATCCATGCGGGGTGATGCGCGTGTGTCTTCTGATCCCATCCTGAAGCTGATTTTTGGAGACCCACGGATGTTCCTGACCTCCCTGCCCCAGCAGTCTTTACTTCACAGCTCTGCTGTATGGAGCTGCAGGGAGAAGGGCTCTCTGCTTAGCCTTACACACACTGTTGAGCAGAATGATGGCAAAGATTACTTTCCTCTACTATGGAGGTTTCTACAGAAGGTAATTTACATCTTTATTTCAGTGCATCTTTAGCCTAGCTGTATGTCTTGCTTACTTTTTATTAGTATTAGTGGTTTGATGACAAAGATGTAACTGCACTAAGTCTATCTTCTCTGTTTTGCTGTGAAGGAGCCTGAATTCCGACTGGTCAGCTTCCTTCCAGACATATTGGCTCTGCAGAAAAACCTAGTTAAAAAGTTTCAAAATATGCCTGATTTGATCTGTGGAACAATTAGGGACTTTACTGATAAACAACCATCTGGTAATTTCTATTTTACGTTACATTTAACACACATTAAAAACAAAGCAGTTTGATGAAAGAAGAGTTTGTAGACAGTCAAGTATCAAATTTTGCTCATCTTGCTAAACAACCTGTTACATTTTGTGCTTAACTAGCATCTATAAAAAGCTGGTATGAGAAGCGCATTCAAATTTTTCTGAGCTCATGGAATCAGCTGCGGAGATCCTTGGCCAACTGTGAGTGTTACATGTTTACTTTTCTCGAAATAAGACACTTCACTGAACATACTTACTCTCACACCTACAAGACTCCCACTCAGAGTTGTAGTAAGTCATATGTAGTCAAGTGCTTGGTGTTGTGTCTGTCTGTGTAGATGAGGTGAATGTACCAGCACATTATTGCAGTGAGGACCTCGATGTTGGTAGTGAGCTGCAAGTGTTGATTCCTCGGAGGCAAGGAGCAGGGCTGTGTGCTACTGCACTGCTCAGCTACCTGGTCTCTTTGCATAACCAGCTGGTCTCTGCAGCCAGCCAACACACAGGGGAGAATAGCAGGTACTTGACACTTTATTAGGCTTCTGATTAGATTTTGTACTTTAGAACCTGAATGATCATAAAAGTGGTTGTATTCCTGCACAGCTACAAAGTAAGCCTTTCGGAAGTGAGTGACCTGCACATGATCAGGTATGAAGTGGACAGAGACCTGCTCCCCCTGGTGCTGTCTAACTGCCAGTACAGCATGGAGCGTGGTCAGGAGACACTATTTGAATATGACCTACCCAAGATCCAGCAACAGGTCTTCACCCGTTTTTTACAAGGCAAACCCCAAATCACACTGGCTGTAAGTTAAATGCAATAACAAGTGAAACCATTTTTGATTGCTTCTGCATGGTTGCAGAATGAAATTTAAAAACTATCAAGTGCTGC
>JAOVVF010000051.1:16702794-16713452 GCA_028565595.1 Duopalatinus emarginatus | reverse complement strand
TAAAGTATTCATAGCATATCATATTGAAAAATATTAATTTTCAGTGCTTATTTTTTCAAGGGGATTCCTACGTTGGTCAGCAGACAAGAACGTAATTATGAGAATATATTCAAAGACATAAGTGAAAAAGTGGCTCAGGTAAGAGACACACATGAATATTAGTTCAAATCAATGTACAGGAGTGATCATGATGATCAAATCTTTCACCAACATATAATGTTCTGTATATAATCATTAGAGTACACATTTCCTATTTAAAAAATGTACACGATTAAAAAACAAACAGCCATAAAAGGGGAGTATTCTAATACATTCTTGATTAGAGCCTAAATATGTATTGTTGGTTGTATGTAGAATTTTTTATGCAGTCAAATGCAGTATTATTAGAGCTTTTGTATGCATTTGTCAGGTGCCCCTGACCTCTCTGAGTTCCTCTGGGCTGATATCAGAGCTGCAGTCTCTCAGTGATGTCTGTGAGGCCCTGTCAGCCTTGGAGATTGCTCTGGGCTTTCTTGCAATGACTGGAGGTGATGAGCACATGCCTCTGGAGGAGTATCTGGAGAAGAGATTGCACATGGGGAGTCAGACTGCCCCTCATATCCTTAAGGTAAGGCAGACGCTTTGAAAATAAAGACTAAATGAAGATTAAATGAAATGGAACCATATAACACATAAGAGGTGTGATGAGAAATCCATAATTATTATCAGTTCAGTGTTTTATCTGTTCTGTTGTGTTTTTTTTCATCCATGTATGTGAAGACTCTGGGTAGATGTAGTCTGAAGCACTGTGTGGCTCTATGGCAACTCCTTACCTCACTCAAGTCAGAACACATGCTTCGCCTCAAGAGGGTACTGAATGACTTTCCCCCATACTACAGGAAAATACAGGAACTCTCACCAGATGCAACACATATCGAAGCATCTCTTTTCATCCATTTTCTCTTTCTACTCAGGATCCATTCTTAGGAATCCCAGCAGAGTATCAGCAGGCTCTAGGGGAAGAGATGGAAAAGCTACTGAGCAGTTTCTTGTCTAAGACCTCTGTAGATGCCTGGATTCTTGAAATGCATGAGTTCCTGTTGCTGAAACTAAAAAGTGAGAGAGCAACTGACACCTTCAAACCATCATGGAGGTAAAAATGTGAGGTGAATCTAGTAGACATAAGCTACCATTGTGTTTTTTATGTTTGCTGAACTTATTCTTTCTTTTTCACAGTATTAAAGAAACACTGACCTCCTACATGGAGAACAAAAATATTGATGTTCCTCTAGATGTGGAGGAAGGCTTCCCAGACGAGATCCAGTTGTCCCAGCTGGTGGAGACCTGGAAGTTCACCGTGACCAACAATCAACAAAGATAAATTACTTAAGATAGCAGTGCAATAATAACATTTTATGCCAAAACTTTTGTTCACTCTTACTAAAATTAGATTTATTATTTTTATTCAGAGCACAGCTTTCTTTTCCTTTTGTTTTTCACTCATGATTCTTCAGAAAATAAGGACGATTTTTCAGTTTTTTTAGTAAAATGTGATTTAATTCATGGGATTAATTTTGTTAGTTTCTATACTGTAAAAAAATACTATATTAAATTGTTATGTAAGATATACTGAGATAATGTAAGTAATAAAGGCATGGGGCAGTCGTAGGCTTGTGATTTAGGAATCTAACCCTCAACTACTCCTTGGGTTCTGCGTACAGGGGCTGCTCACTGTTCTGGGCATGTGTGCTGACTGCACTCTAATGTGTTCACGAGTGTGTATGTGTGTGTTTCGCTGCACGAATGGATTATATGCAGAGGGATATAGAGATCTCAATAGAGATATTAATGTAATATAGTAGCAACCTTTTTCTTGCTGTAATTATACCACTGGGTGGAGCTGTGGGCCATTGTACTTTTCCAGAGCCCAACGTTGAAATGTGCCGTTCCAAATTTTCAGATTGTTATTCACCCAGTGCTATAAACGAATGTTCCATTTGATGTAATTCCAGTTATCCTAACCATTCCTGAGCAATCAGCTGAGTTATATTTCCTAAATATAAGTGATGCAAATAAAATATATACATAATTAAGTCTTACCTTTTGTCTGAATCTAAGCATTTGTCTAAAATTAAGCATTTAACCCTGTTACACTCTTTTTACCTGCCTAAAATGAGAAAGGTAAAAACACAGAAATGTATGTGCACAGAGTACATGATGCCAGTAATGCCCTGTTCTGTCTCCTCTGAGCCTGATGAGTCACTACATGACCCCAAAAAAGCCTGTGATTTTCTACTCAGTCTGCATTAACAGGAGTGTTGTCTAGCAGCCATGTACAAGTCTCTCAATTATCTCTGTAGACTATCATATAGCCGGGGATAAACCTTTATTACACTACTTTCAGTTACAACACCTAGGTAAAATGTAGTGTAATTTTCCAGGTTATAATTTTACTCTGCCCTAATCATTATATTTAGGAAAATGTCAGTATTCATACTAAAATATTTATCGTGATTGTAATATCAGGGTGCTATGAAATCAGATACCAGTAATGATTCTCTGTTGGGTTAATTCGGGTTATTTAGCATGAATTATGCTGTTCTACAATTGTGAATGTAACACTAATTCAGCTATTAAGAAGTTGCTGCTGCTAAAGCAGGGATGAGGGCATAGACTTTTTAAACACATCTGGAATAATGATGTGGAAAGAAGAACAGGCATTTCAATCATGTGCAATTAGTCAACACTTGATTGCAATGGTCTCTTAATTTTCTCACAGTGTGTGGCAGGGTGTGTGTGCTTCCTCTTTAATTATCTATAATGTCATCAATGGGGTGATTATTTTAGATTTCCTCTTTAGCAATCAGCAAATTTACACCATAGCCAGTTGCCTTTCCTTATGCCATAGTTGAATTTAAAAGGTCATATTATATTCTCCTTGCATGTCAAATTCTGTCCCTGAGTAAAAAATAAGTTTATTGTGACTAATGGCAGGCACACAGATATGTCTGACCTGCCATCTGTTCAGATTACTGTAATGAGACGTTTTAAAGGTTGGTTTTATATTTAACATGCACTTGTCATGCGGCCCATGATAGCCATGCCGTTTTAATGCTTTTATAAGCATGATGATGCATTTACTAATCATCTTTGTATGAATGTCATTTCACAGTGTTGTTGCATATATAAATTATTCTGTGATGTGTGTGGGATGCATTAGAATAGTAAAGGTGAATGAGATATGTGGCATAAATGTGAGTAATGACCCTGTCTGAAAAGTTTACCTTTTGCATCCAAAGTGATCTGAATAAGTATTAAGTCTGACACGCTTCTCATCAAACATGCAGGGTTGCATTTATTGCAAGACATTGGGAAAATGGCAAGACACTGCCTTTGATAAAGCATCACTTTGATTTTGCATTACTCTGCAAAATTAGATAAACAGAAAACATTGGCCAATGAGGAAAATGTCAGTAATAATAACTCAGTTCTACCTTTCTGACATGAACAAGTTTAATTAGAATTTATGTTTTTGTGTACATGTATTTGCAGACATTTATGTTTATTCATTAGGTAGGTGTTTTTGTTAATCTGAAACAGCAATCCAAGAATACAGCTAAGCAGGTAGGCATTATGGGCCATCGATCAAAGAAATAATAAATCTGGCTCCCTGGTAGTCCTATGACCTTCAGATGACCAGATGACTAGACACTTGTGCCGAATGTAGAGCAAAATACTTAACAAAATGTTTTTATTAAAAGAATTTAAGAGTTCTCTTAGAAAACTTGCTGAAGAGCGCTCTTGGGCATTGTGGTTCACAACATGGTGTTGTACAATGTATACTGTACATTACAGTTTTTAACAGGTATGTCAAGAAACTTTCATCCTATGTTATTCAGGTAAAAAAAACACCTAGTACTATGGTAACTTAATGCATGGTGACCAGATTCAGGTTATTTTAAGGCTTTACAATTAAAGCTACCTATAGGATTGTTTGGAGAGCAAATTTTGTGTAGCCTGCAATGTCTTATAATACACTCACTAAACTCACTAGATCATGTGTTTTCAGTGATGGATAGAACAATTGTCCAAAGTGCATTTATAAGTAAACTTAATGTTGCTTTATAATTATTATTTTATTTCCATCAGCTCATTTATTTCCCAGCGTCATCAGCTCATTATATATTTATATAGATGCCAAATAATATTGTTTTTTTCAGTAATGCAATAATTAAATGATAAATTATGGATTCCACCACCTCTTGTACTATGGCTTCTAATGCAAGAGTGCGATTTAATTGTTTAATCTCATATAGTGATCTAATATACTATATGTCCCCTGAAATTATTATTCTGACTATGCCACTGAGTGTAGACAAACACTTAGCCATAGATTGAAACTAATCATCTAATGCTACATACATGATCAATGTTGGCCAAGTCAAATTAAATTCAAAGAACTTACCATATTATAACCCTATATAGTGGCCTAAAACAGTATTCTGGGCCGTTAGAAATGTGCTATGGTTATTGGACAAAATTATAGGACAAAATTATTTTCTTTGACATAAATTAGCCCTATTTCAGTCTTAAATAGTCATTAAATATGGGAGCAGGCAGCTCTAATGAGCTCAAACAGGAATGCGTTAAAGAATTCTTTAAAAACAAAAATCACCATAAGACTTCCCCCTTCTTAAGGTTTCACAAATAAATGCTTAAGCCCTTTATAACTAATTACACAACCTAACCATTAAACAAATAACAGCAGATTTACAGCAGAGTTAACAATAACAGCAATAAGGCCTCATTGTGTTCACAGTCTTTTAATAATTTTAGTAGCCTAAATATTAAATGTTAAGTAAATAGACCACTTATACACGTTTATATCAGAAATTGCGATTGAATTTAAGAAACATCAACTGATGATCTATAAAATGCAAACAAGCCAAGCCAGCTTTTTTTAAACCCTTGCTGCAGTAAGGTCTTTTACAGTGGACAGAGCAATTACCCAGAATATGGTTGTGTGGGATGGTCTGTCACATTCCAATAAAATTTTGCTCATAACCAGAACTGTGTGGGAGGAGATTTAAAAATATTAAAGCAAAAAAAGGTTTTCCGTTACTTTTTGTCCCTACTGGTGTCCTCCTCTGTCATCTGTCTAAAACTAATGAATGTCTCAGTTATGTTATGTCCATTACATAGCTATGAAATGTCATCTTAACTCACAGGACCATATGGTACCAGGCCTTTGTCTTTGTCTCTTTCCATGTGGTTTATTTGTCATTTTGTATACTTTATGGTTACTGGGGCATATGTGTTCATATTTGATTTACTATCAATACTCCCTGTAAGCAAACAAATTGGGACAGGACTTTGCTTTATCAGTGATCCATTTGATAAACTAAATTTTATTAAAAGCTACATTTTGTTTAATGCCAACAGGGAACACACGTGAATCAACGACTCGGTTAAAGCAGGCAAAACATGCATAGTTTAATATGGTAAAAGTCAAGTAAATGTAATGACCCTATGTACAAGACATTAAAAAATATTGGCATTTAAAGAAATTAGATGTGCTAAGATTCACTAATGCTATAAGCACTGGGCTTAAACAGTGAAGTATCTATCTGACAGGTTTTAATTAGCTTTTGCATTGGGGAAACTAGTGCATTGGAGTAATGATCAAAAAGTGCCAAAGTGGAACTGAAGGCTATGCTGAGCCTCCTAGAGACTCCTTGAAAATATTTTCTACTTGAAATCATGGGTTTGATTATTAATTTAGGCTTCTATGTCACATATAATTCTAATTTCAGGATCTGTCCTATGGATCAAAGAGTGCCTCAGTGATTGTGCGAAGCTGTGATGACACTGGCCCTATGATCCACTGCCCTCTCAGACCATTGTTTAGTTCTTTTTGAAATGCTAACATTACTGATTACCATTGAAGTGGTAATCAGTCATACAACCAGTATTTACATGCTACTCCGGCATTCACATTGCCACAAATGGATACTATGCAATAATAAATAAATAAATTGACAAGCCACTACGTCATTCTACATTCCCATCTGCTCATCTTTCTCTGTCTATTTTGCTTCCAAGAGCAGTGGGTGCTGAATGAGAGGACTAAAAGATGCTCACATATTGCAGGTGATTCAGGCCAATTAGGTACTGCAACTTGAGCACAGCTTAGACAATTTAACTCTGATGCAAAAACAATTATGTGTGTGTATGTCTATATAATCCAGTTAAAATGCAATGCAAAGGTGTGATAACACAATGCATCTCCCAAAATTTAAAAACAATGTATTTGTAACTATATGCTTGGCAAACGCCTTAGTTTCCAGTGGGTGGCTGCTTAGCTGGCATGGCCAATACCAGACGGGGTGACAGGTGGAGCCAGGCACCCACTGAGGTCTGTGGGCGAGGTTCTGATAGATGCTAAAACCTGTTCCTCTGTGCCCAGCCTGCCAGTGGCATTACTGAGTCACTGGGGAGGAGGAGAATCACAGCAAGCAGAGACATATGGCATCTATTCTCTGATGAGCACTCCTGTCCTTCTTCTCCTCTTTTGTCCTTTATATATGTTATGTTATTGAAGGTTAATCCAATTAAGCTATTAACAAGTTGTAGCCTAGGATTTATTCACAGAATCAACTAATATGTACTCATTAATCATCAGGAAAATCATCAGGCTCTCCAAATACATAGCAAGGGAAACCCTGGAAACAATAAACCAACTTACCAAATATAAATCTCACAATCACTGTTGATGTGAAGTCCTCCCTTGTTTTTATCTCACTCTCGCTCTGTCTCTCTCTGGTACCCAGAATATTTATTATTAATATTGTTTATAATGATCACACACTCTTCTGCCTCCTACTCCACTGACGTCATATTACATTACTGAAGACTACACAAGCAAGATATAAAGATGTTGATGTTGGCAAGGCATGCACTGTGGGTTGTGCATACAGTACAATGAAACACAGTATAGTCAGCCTCACAGTGACATAACAAAAAAATCTTGCAGTATGGTGCTATATTTCAGTGTAACTTTTAGAGACCATATTCATGACTCATTCTGATTCACATTCCACCTTTTCCATATTTAAAATTCCCTTACTCACTAGGATGTACAAGGTCAAAGAACGCAAAGAATCAAGGAAGTGACGTCTTATTCAGAGAAAAAATGAGTGGGTCAGTTTGCAAAATACTATTTTTTTTTATGAATTGTAAACGGCAAGCGTATTTGTTCCATGTATAATAATTGCATCGCCAAATATAGGTGGTAAAAGTTATAACATAATCAGTATGAAATTCTGTCAGCCTCACACAAAACAGGAGCAAATTAAGTGCCAGACAGAGACGCAGAGACAGAGCCTGCTCATAATAGAGATAGATAGCGTAGTGTGGATGAAAGGATTGTGATATGATGAAATGCACTGCAGTCTGTATCAGATTTTTCTATTAAGAAAAGAAAAACACAGACAGAGAAGAGTACTAAGAGAAAGGAAAGATAGGAAGAGAGATTGTGGAGTGTAGGTGGTGGATATAAGCATCACGGCTCAGTATTATGTTTAGCCATCTCTCAGCCACATATGATGTCATAGCAGCAAATCAACCAATCAGGAATCTAAGACCTCTCTGCTCTCATTAGCCCCACCCTCCTCTTGGCTCCTTATACTCCACTCCGCTCAACTAGAAAACATACAACGTGCTTGTCAGATGAGCAGAGCAGACACACACTATCACCACAAACTCAGCCACACAGAGAAGGAGTGTGTGTGTGAGGCTTCTTTCCCTCGAGCATGATGCTAGTACTTACTAACCTCTCTCCCTCCTTCTTTCCTTTTTACAGCCTCTGTGTGTTTCTCTTTCTTCTTTTCCTCATGCCTTCTAATCTTATTATTATCTCTTTTTCTTCCTAGGCAAATGCGTCCTGCTGACAAAGGTAGTACAGGAAGGCACTAGCACCAGCAGAGGAATTGTCTCCATAGGCAGCATCAGCAACAGTGGACCTTAACTGTTCACCTCGCACGTGGCTCACAACTCAGAGATGGGCTGCTCATCTGGCCGTCTGCCCTGTCAGCCTCCAGCTAGTGTGCAGCTGCCCACAGTGGACCCTGACTGCAACCTGCCCCAGGATGGAAGAGCACCCACAACCAGCCCAAAAACTCCAGAGAGCATCTCCACCCTGGAGCGACTGACACAGGCCACAGGGGGCACAGAGAAGTCCTGGTACCGCTGTGTGTTTCCTTTTGGAGTCATCTCCCTGGTGATAGGCATGGCGGGCACAGGTGTCACCTTCACCTTTAACACCATGCTTCAAACCAAAGTGGTGTCCTTGGTACTGCTGGTAGTTGGCTTTGTCATGCTGCTGGTGGCAGCCGCATGTTGGAGGGTCCATAGAGCGAAGAGAAAGGAGAAGAAAGACGTTTTTTTCAGTGCTGAGCAAGGCACATTTTAAGACACTCTCCTGCTTACTTTGACTAATGAGAAACATTCATGGGTTCAGAAGGAAAGAGACAGTTCCTCCTTACTTACTTTGTAGGATATTCTTCTTCTTTGTGAAAGGAAGGTAGCCTTCAGAGAAGGTAAAAAACAATAAAAAAAGCAGCAGTTAATAACTGGCTATGCTGGAGACCTTTCGGGGATTTTACTGCACTGTGTATGAACACAAACAGAACAGTTCGACTTTTAAATGGTGACTAAAATTCTTGCACTGTATTTCTGAGGACACATACAGCAAGAAGGTACTTAGCTCTATGTTAGCTTGCTACTTGACCTCAGTCTGAAAGTCCCGTATATTGCTGCAAGTCTCATTCATACATACTACTGTAGGGAAAAAAAAACTCAGATAGAAGCAAAATTCCACTGGAAGAGGAAAAGCATTTGACATGCTTTTCAGAAGGCAATTCTTACAGGAATATAGAAGAGAGGAACTGTCTAAGGGTTAGGGTTAATTGCAAGCAACTGACAACTGGTCGATGGAAGGTAGAATCATGAGGAAGACTGAGGTCAGTAAATGGAAAAGGAAATTACTTCTTCAATTAGAATAAAAGACTGGAAAGTGGAAAACTTAAAGAAGCCTTAAAACAAATAAATTGGTCATTAGAGAACAAACTGGTCCTTAAATCCATAATTTGCTCTACATGCCTTCTGAGAAGAATGTTTTCCAGCACATAAAAGTGGTAAAAATGTGATGTTTAAACCACTTTGAAAAGATATTTTTGGTGTTGTCATTGAAAAGTAAACAGTACGTGTGCATGAGTGTCCTCTCATGTGCTTGCATGTGTTTTTGCACCGTGTTGGTGAAATCAGTCAGGAATTCGAGTGGATTTGCTGTATCTTACTGTTCTGTAAGATTGATTGCAGAAAGTGATTTATCATGAAAGTCATTAGCAGGTCTTTCTGTAATGCTGAATTTGGAGACCTCTAGAGAGCTGGTGATAACAGTCTGTGATTCGGAGGGTGTTACTCTAACATTTTCAGTTAGTCGTGCTGTTGTGATATTGATAAGTTGTTTTACTTTCTGTAAACAAGTGAATGTATTACCAGCTTGATAGATTATAAAATATGTTGTGATAAACAGTCATTTTATAATATAAAGGAGAAGGAACTGAAGGAAAATGAACACTCATGAAGTCTCATCTCTAATTCTTTAAGCACTGTAATGTAGCTTTAGTTTGTATATATTTAAGAAGAAGCTCTTTTTGTATCTCTGTGAACAGTGGGACAGATTCTTTTGTATTTTGTGTCTATTCTTTCAGTGCCTGTCTTTTTACATTCAATATTTTCCTATCAGTTTTCACTGGTCGTTGCAGAGTCGCAATAGCACCAAAATGATTATACAGTGCTCTTTTATAACAGCTCATCGATCTTATATCTATTAATAGCACTACCACCAGAAATCATCAGAGCAGTGACGGGGACACCTGAGCTCCAGGGAAATTGCTTGGGCTTGACATAAGAGACAAGAAAGATTGAACAAACAATGTTTCTACCATGTGCCCTCAGCTGTATGCTGACATTGTAGTGCCTGTCTATGCTCTTATATCTGCAGCTATCGAGATATACTGAGAGAAAAAAAATGGAGGGGAAGAGGAAGGGAGAATGAGAGAAGGTGGGAGGGGGAGCTTCCATGAGAATTCATTGATAAAAAAGCAGCCGGAAATAGTCCTGCATGCTTGGAATATAAATCAGCACAAAGCTAAGCACCAGTCCTGCATTATGTGATATTATGCCTTATGTGATGTTATGCCTTGTCCTGTATAGTGCACAATAGTCATATCTCATATGTTCCATTATATAACCTCTGCATTAATTACCTTACAATAGGTCTATGTGTGTGAATCGTGAATTGAGTCAGCAATGAGACTTTCGCACCTCAAATTTAAAGAAACCTTAAGGGAGTTTTACTCAGACAAGTGATGTACAACTAGACATTTCACACATTGTCACATACCATGCACAACATGCTTTTGATATAAAAAACATATCAGGTCATTGTGCCTGTTAAAGCTACCACATGCTGTGAGATAAACATAGAGTATGTAGCGTTTTGGCCAAGACTATCAAGTAGAGGCTTTCTAATTCCAAACGTTTTGTGTGTGTGTGTGTGTGTGTGTGTGTGTGTGTGTGTGTGTGTGTGTGTTTGCGTGTTTGTTTATTTTTAG
>JAOVVF010000051.1:16652631-16670252 GCA_028565595.1 Duopalatinus emarginatus | reverse complement strand
TATATATAAATGCCTTATCATGCCTTATATACAGATCATGCTAACAAACAGTTTTCTTCATCAATATTAAAAACTGTAAATACCATAACTTATACAGCATCTACACCAGAAATATTTAAGATTAATTTGCTTTAGCTTAATGTTAATGGAACTATTTGTTAGTAGTTATGAAAACTGTTTTTTGGTGTCAGGCAGTTTGTTGAATTCAACCGTGTTATTTTTTCACATATTTCAAAACAAATTCATCTATGTTTCTCAACACTAAGACCAAGAGGAGACTCCAATATATATGGGTGAATGACAAATAGTAAAATTCTAATTGTCCATGTGTCACACACTAATAAAAATGGCACTTTCAGTTATACCAAAGTTGTTGGTGGTGTATTAAGATTTTGACTTTTTAGAATTTTTATCCAAACTTCAAAAATGTATGTGTGTAGCCTATTTCCAAATAAAGTATAAACACTTTCACAGTTTTACAGTTCACATGAAATACTTTGGTGATTAATTTAATGACCACAAAAAGTGTTGATGTCTATGCATAATGTCAAAAAGTTCTAATCAAGTCTATTTTGTTCGTGAAATGGGTGTCATATGGCGTGACACTATATTGTATATTTTTACTGGACACTAATTTGTATATCTTATTGATGAAGAGGACCCTGCTTGACCAGAAAGTTACAATAACATCTCAGAAGTAACTGGCATGGTCAGGAGGTGAGTTCTGCTTTTTAGATTTTTAGTCAAAAAAAGCTCTGTATCTGACATCATCAAAAGTGATCTGAGTTTTGTGTCTTATGGTGTGACATCATTTGCATAATCACTGCTGCCATGTGGCCAGTAAATATAGGCTAGCTGTAATTGTAGCTGTAAAAGCTGTACAAACAAAACATACATTTTGAAATTAAATATCATAAATTTAAAAATCTGTGATAAAAAAATGAGCAAAATAGAATCTGTAAAAAATTTCTTCCCAATTTTATATTTCATGTTACCATGTTTGCCATATAATGTGCATTTTAAAAAAACCTATTCCTACATTTCTTGTCAGTTTGAAGCAGATATGTCCAGCAAGGAGAGGACACGCAAGTACATTGGAAGACTGAATGCAGACACTGCAAGGAGGGAGAAAAATGTAAAAAGCCTAGATAATGCCAGTTCAGGACAGACAACAAGGAGAAGTTAAAAGTTTAAACAAGATCTGCATACTAACATTTGGTAACACTTTCTATAAATCCATTATTTATAAAGCATTATAAATAATATATAAAACCTTATAAGTAATGACATTAGTATTCATAACTTTTTATACATCCTCATGACTGTACTCATAAAGCATTTTAAAGTTATCATATAAGCATTTACAACTTGAAGTGTCACAAAGCATTATAAGCGTCTTTGGACTTTTGATACTAGAAAAAACACTTTATATATTGTCTATAATGGTGCCTTATTGATCTTCATGAGTAATTATGTGTTCATCTCACTTTACTTAGAGTATGCACTGAGTGCTTTTAACTCTTCGTTATTTGGAATGAGCAATCAGGCATGTAAAAGGTCAAATAACAAATTGAAGTTTTATAATGCTTTGTGACACTTTAAGTTGTAAAGGCTTATAAGATGACATGATAATACCTTATAAGCACAGTCATTAGAATGTATAAACAGTTTTATTAATAACACTAATAACTTTTTTGTGAAAACACTAACATAGTCTGCAAACTTCCTTAATACAGTTTAAAACCTTGATCTATTTTCCTGTTACATGCATACATTCATTCATACAATGACTTCACAATTCAATGACAATGACTTTACATAATTCTTTTAACTGTTAAGTGAAAACACTAAAATGTGTCTGTAAATGTATTAAAAAGTTTAAAAGCAACGTTTAAAACACTATTTTCTATAATGCTATCATTTCTACTGTTCACTAAAAATTGTTGTTTTGTTTGTTGAAAACGTGCCATAACACAATCACACACTTACCATATTTTACATTTTAAATTTTTTTAAAAAGAATTTACCTCAACTCTTTTTGTTTGTTTGTTAAGTTTCCTTCATTAAATACACTTTTTTGTTCTGACACATTGTGGTGTGGTGCAGTTCATAATATGGTGTGACACCGTGTCAGTTCACGTGACATTCAATAATATGACCAAAAAAAAGGCTTTATAACTTATAAATCATTACAACATCAATAGAACACAAGGGAAATGCTATCAGCAAGAATCTCAAGCATTTTGAGAGCGTTCTTACAAGGCATATCAAGCTAAAATCTAGTAGCAATGTCTTCCTTGGTATGATAACCTCTTAAATATTACATTTTCTTCTAAGTATTCACAAGTAAATGGTGAATATTAAACAAACATGATAAAAAGGCATTTATATAAATTAAAGAAAAAAAAGAAGTACCTCATTTTCTTTTGATCTAAAATTATTTTTATGTCACACCATATGAAATTTTAGGCACTAACATGGCATATTCACATATAAATACATATATTACTGCAAAATTTAAAAGAAAACTTACATATTGGTTATGTCTAGAGTCATAGCAACACGGATAAACACTATTTAGGGATGATGTTTGAAGTTTTTTAGTTTTTTATTTATTTATTATTTGTTTTTTTTACTTTTTTCAGGCTTATTTGTTATTTACCTATATTCAAAATACACACAGACAAGAAATCACTAGTAATAGACACATTATAACAGATATAAAGGCTTCATGACAAGGAAATGAAGGCTTTATACACATATTGTACATAGACATGAGGCTCAAATGGTTCTGAATGACCAAACACGTAATAGGTGGACTGAGTTTCAGAGAGGTATTCACTACCCAAAAGTACAAATGTCTGAGGAGCCTGTGAGCTACAGGAAGCAGTCCATAACTAATCTAATACAAATTGTTTACTTAGATTCACCAATGCTGCTCTTTCACTATAGGACAATGTAATGATATTAAGTGATATCAATTGCTGATTTGATAAATTGCCTAATGTAAACGTTTTAGTATAACACTGTTGTATTTGCCATTCTAATAGCAGTGTGATGTCATTTAATTATGTGCTTTTTTCACAGGGCTTCCTAGAGCCTCTAAATAGAGCTTTTTAGAGCTTTCTACAAAGAGATGTTCATTTAACATTTGTAGACTCAAAAGTCAAATCATTGGCAATTTGCTGTAGTACAAGAAGAATTGGGATGTGCTGAAAATAATATGCTTCAGGGTGGTTATAGCACAACCAGTTGTGTTTTATTCCTTACATACAGCATACGCAATAACTTACTGGGGAGGCAAACAAGGATCAGAGTCCTAGAACATACCAATGTAAACAACAGACCACATTCCCTACCCCACAGCGCAATTCAACACAGACACTTAACTTGGAAAAGGCCGATACTGATGTCTGAGTGTTGCACACTAACAAACTTGTGTGATGTGTACGTCTACCTTTGCCAATTTCCCCTTTCTTCCTCTCTAGGTTATTTACACTCTCACATACACATAGCATTTAAATAGATGTTGATCTTCACAGCAGGAGGTGAATCATTCGAATAACCACACAGTACATTAGCGATTTACAAATAACTCATAGATTTAGCCATTGTAAAACAGGTGGCATCTATTGTGTTGATGTGCACTAGGTGTGTATTGTCTGTTTGTTTTTGTGTGTGATGAATGTGGATTCCTCTAACAGATAAAGCTTCGAGCATTATCTTTGCTGTCACTGGCACATGTGGCTGAAATTTTATTCAAAAATATCTTTAGTTACTAATATAAAAAATGTATTTCTGTTCTTTATGGCCACAAGATTGTGGACACCTGACCATTACTCCCATATGTGCTTTTTGAACATCCCATTTCAGAATTGTAATTATAATAACCTTTGTCTGGGAAGGCTTTCTGATAGATTTTGGAGCGTCGATCTCTATTTATGCCTATTCATCCACAACAGCATTAGTGAGGTCAGACACTAATATCTGGTGATGAATTCTGGCATGTAGTCTGTGTTTTAGCTCATCGCAGAAGTGTTTAGTGGGGTTGAAGTTGGATCTGTCTGTGCAGGGAACTTAAGTTCTTCCATTCCAATTGGAAAACCATGTCTTAACGGATGTTTAAGGACAGATTTAGGTCTCTTAAGCTGGAAATGGAAAGGGTAATTTAAGCATATAAAGACATTCTATACAATTGTACCCTTTTCAACTTTGTGGCAACAGTTTGGGAAGGCCCATGTGTGTGTCTCTGTGTGTGTAACGTTTAGGTGTCCACAAAACTTTGGCTGTATAGTGTATTATTATGAAACTATTATTATGAAACCATCTTTTGTTTTTTCTCTGCAGTTTTCACACGGTACTTGAGAACTTGTTACTGGCAAGTTGTCAGAGGTGATATCATTGTGACATTAACACACAAGCACTGAGACAAAACATCATTACTGACTTTTCCAGTAATGCAATTTCTGTCTCCTCTCACTAATCTTTGTCACTAATGGCCAAAATCACCTCACAGTGTTCTGTTATCTGACTGTTATGATGGCCAACAAAGTGTTTATTGTTCTAACAAAACAAAAGTTGTTCAGACAATTGCAGATCTCAAAAGACAGAGGCCTGCGTATTACATTTAGTGCTAATAATAAAGTACACACAAAACTAAAAGTGTGTCTGTTGTTTTTAAACAGCATTTTGTTGGCAACCTTAAGCATTTTATATGCTATGGCAGAGAACACAGTGTTCTCTTTATACATGCAATTACACAGTGTCATATTATGGGAGAATTATACTACACTGACCAACATTAATAGCTTGGTAATGAACCTTTGTGTTTAGGGAGTGAAAGTTGAAATACTTCACCTCCCTAACCTTGTTGAAATCTTCACAGGCCAAATTGCACATGGAATCACAAGCACATTCCTCAACAGCAGTAAAACTTGCAGATGCAGAATCATTAATAACTAAACATCTGGCTCTGCATGACTTGTACTACATCTGATTTGAGTTGTTTCAATTATCTTATTTCTAACAAATGATGTAATAATCGGGTTCTTTATTACTCTTTCTCATTTGGCTTTCTATAAAGCTTAAAACTGTCAAATGATGTCAGATAGCGATTCCAGTGTTTTTGCCATTTCTGTATGCTTATGTTCTGTTCTTTCACCCAATGATTATGATCTCTGAATTTCTGCTTCTTTCAATTCTTGAAGTGTAATTGGTGATTTATAGACTTGCCTATGAGTCTATATTTGCCCATAAGTCTATATTTGATTTATAAGGTGGTCCTGTATGTGCTATGCATGTTCATAATGTCTTTATGTAGGGTCCTTTACAAAAACAATTACCAATGGGTTGTGATAGAGCTGACATTAGTGCCAGTGTGGGTCAAAAATTATGCACACTCATTTTTTTTTGCACACAATTTTTTTAAATCGCCTTTCAGAAAGGACAAATACATACTTTCCTTATATGTCATCAACATAATCTCCCTGCTTTTCAATACACTTTGTCCATCTGTCAACAGGCTTTCATATTTGTTGATAAGACTGTGCAGCCAACAGAAGGCCAACAAAAGTATTAGTATATCTGGAGTGTGTGCAGTGTTTGACTCACGCTCGTTTCTGTCTGGTTAGTCAGATTAAATCAAACACCTGACTGTAGCAAACACAAAAATTAAGACTTGCATCAGGTGGAGGCACAGTTACAATATGTACTTGCTGAGGTATAATCTGCATATAGATAATTCATTTAAAGATTTATTACACAGGCCCTGACAACACATCCCTAACCTGTTTAGTTCTTCCTTTTTTGAAATGCTCTAATACTGGTGTTTTTTTTATACTTTATACAAGCCTCTCCTTCCACCGAACCTGTTTCTAATCAAAATCACTGCTTGCTGCCAGATGGATGGAGAGAAGGAGGGAAAGGAGGATAAGGAAGCAAACCAAGAAGAAGATCTAGATTAGAGGTTATCTAGGATTCTTATAACAAATCTGTCATCATTTTAGAAACAAATTCTGTCAGCAGCCATCTCACTTGTGCATGCCTACCACAACTGGTTTCCAATAATAAGTGTGGAGCACTCTGCTCAGATAATGGATGTGTGATTATCTCCATTCTTTCAGTAAATCCACTGGCTTCGACCATTTACTTTAGTAAAGCTAAAACAAGAAAACCTTTTCTTAACAATTTATTTAACACTGGACAGAAAATAGAAGAACTGGTGCCTCATTTAACGTGTCACTTTAGCCTACAGCTTAGAATGTCATTACATTTCATGATGTGAATATACTGTAATGATTGGCAATCCATCTGAACTGCAAGTGCTAGGATGAGGTTTCTCTCTACATTGCCACTTAAATAAGTTCAGATGTTAATCTTCCAAAAGCAGAAGTACTTGTTATTTTGTCTTAAAAGAAATGTTACTTGTTTTAAATCAGCTGGTGAAATATGCATGTTTGATTTTTGGTTTTGTTCTGGAAGAAGGTTGTGGATTTAAAACAGAAGTGTTCATACTGTTTAACTGGTTTATTTACACTTATAAATGCCCTTATAACTTATCCCAGACATTACATCTGGGCTGTATAACTGGAAAAACAAACCACCAACATTGCATAACCTTGAGGGAGAACATGCTAGGTTTGGGTAGAAATAGCTCTAGAAATAGCCTAGATCAGCATAAAAAGGCTTTCTTTTAAGGAGTGTCAGAGTGAGAATGTGGCTTGACATGTGTGCCATCATGACATTCCTCGCCACGAAATGTGTGGAAAGCATGAATGACTTCTGCTCCATCACTGTTCAGTGTACACTCAGCCTACCTGACAAGGTCATCACACTGTACTGAGAATATCACAAGAACCTTGCAGCCTTCTCAAATAAACAGTATCATCTGGGGAAACTGATTAGAGTAGGTATCTGTTGAAGTGAGTTGTATTATTTTTTAATGAATGCTTTGACATTTCATGTAAATTAAATTTGCTGCACACACCAAGGTGGAGGTCACTTTTCCTGTTGTTCATTCACCCAGACAGGAATGGTGGGAACACAAACTGTGAGAGTGTGTGCTTCTGAAAGAGACAGCATAAGTGTGTGTATGTATGTGTGTGTGTGTGTGTGTGTGTGTGTGTGTGTCTGTGCTTGTGCTTGTGTGTTCTCATGGGTTTGATTTTGGAACGCTAATCTCTCTCTGTGGGAGTATTGGCACTTTATGGTGCTCTGCAGCTGTGTGGGATCCTTCCGAGTTCTTTCACTTGATCTTCTCGCTCTTTCAGAGGCACTGTAACTGTTGCACTGTTCTTACCATACTGACAGGCTATGGGTCAGTGAAAGGGTGCATAAATATTAGCATTGGCCATATTTTGTACATGCACGCTCAGGGGAACAGTTTATTTCACTGCTGGCTAACATGTCTAAGTGGAATGTTTTTAGTTTGCAAGACCTCCATGTAACATTTTGTTTGATTTCATGGGAACACACACAGGGTTGCATGGATGATGAGCCTGATTATAAATGTAATATATCCAAACACTATAATTTGTGTTTGTTTCTGTGTGTGTGTGTGTGTGTGTGTGTGTGTGTGTGTGTGTGGGCCATGATGAAAGTGAATGAAAATGAAAATTGAAAAATGAAAATGTTTTTATGTCTTTGTGGGGACCACAGACTGTCCATAAGGATAGGAATATCTGGTCCCCGGGAGGTTGTTGTGTTTTTATAAAATAACCTAAATACCAAGAAAAACTAAAAGAGATCACAAAAAGACTGTGTTTACCAATGGGATGTCATTTCCACTAGGTGGCACCATAAACAGTTTCAACCTCATAGTCTTGTGAAAGAAAGAGAAAAGCAGAAATATATAAATATTTGTAAGTGGGGTAGTCTCTGCCTGGCCTCAAAAGTGGGCAGAGAGAGAGACAGAGAGAGAGGGAGAGAGAGAGAAATAACGGGGAGGTGGAAAACCCTTTTTCTCAGCTGATCTGCCTGTCTGTCCCGCCTTGAACTCTCGCATTACCATGACTACAACATCCGAGAATTCAGGGAAAGAAATCACAGCAGCAGAGTAAAAGTGGAAGGCAAGAATCTGTTTCTCTTTTTTTCCAAAGTGAAAAAGAGTGAGAGGAGGAGAGAGCAGAGGGAGGGAAGAGACAGAAAATAGAGTAAGAAAAAGAGCTTGTCAAAGCATACACAGAAGAGAGGAACAAGGTGACACAGGAGGAGTCGAGGAGGGAGAAGAGAGGAGAGGAGGAGGAAGAAGAGGAGAGGAGGAGGAAGACGAGGAGAGTGAAGGACTGAGAGAAAGCTGGCCATGGGTCTGTGCGCTGTGCTGCTGATCTGTCTGTCCCAGGCAGAGCTTGCCAGGGTCTGGAGTCAAGAGTTGTCAGGTAAGAACTTCTGCATAAACACACACACTTACAAACTCACACCCACAGAGGAACCAGACTAGTGCCAGACGTTGTGTAAAAGTACATTATCATATTTTGTATAATCCATCAGCAGGTAATCCATTTCCCATAATCTCAAACAAGTCATGGCGTGCTGCTGTTTTTTTGTTTTGTGTTTTGATTTGTGCACTCCGATTTAAGAGTTCTGGTTTGCCGAGTGTGTATCTGTTTCCTTTCACTCTAAGACTCTGATGCTTGTGTAAACTTGTGTTTCTCGCCCGAGGTTCCTTATGACTCAGAGGAAATGGACAACACTCTGAAAGTTGGGCTACATCTGTTTGACTTGCGTTCCTTTTTCTCTACTGGCCTGGTTCCTCACACACACACACACACACACACACACACACACACACACACACACACACACATAACACATAAAGCCAAGCTGTGTGCATATACCTGTGTGTGCTCATGCATGTGTGCTTATGTGTGTGTCAAACTACACATTCTCTAATACACATTTGCCCTCATACATATGTGCCAAAACTGATAGAATATAACTACTTTAATGAATACTGTAATCCTGAAACCTTTGGTTCATTACAGTTATAGACAGTCTCCAACATTTCACAACTTTAGACTTCACCCTAATACAGCATGGTTACCATACCAAACGCTTTTTGTTGCTGAATTGGTTCTCATTAACCAGGGTGTTTTCTGTTGTTTGTCTTTAACTGGTATAATAACTAGTAAAAACATATGTACGAATGTGGACGTTTTACACATATGTTCTTGGTCTCGTTTCAGTGGCACCCACTCTGCGTGTTTGTCTCTGTGCATGGGTGGGTGTGCGTGGGCGTATGTATTTTTGTCCTCCTTGGAGATGCTGTATTTTTAGCAGTCCTGATTCTTCTCCTCTCTGCTAGGCAGCACTGCTCCACTTTCTCTGGCCCCTGTCCCTCCTGTGCCTATCTCTTCTCATGCTGCACCCTTATAGAGCCCACAAGACACAGAGCATCTGTGTGTGTGTGTGTGTGTGTGTGTGTGTTTGTGTGTGTGTGTGTGTGTGTGTTTGTGTGTGTGTGTGTGTGTGTGTGTGTGTGTTTTCATTCTACATCAACCATGTGTTCTCCTATACTCTGTGTGACATAGTCTGAAGCATCTGTCAGTCAACCCACAACAGAACTATTTCTTGGATCTTTATTAGATTTAGGCATGGTCCTCAAGACCCAGATCTAAAGCTGAAATGATATGTTCTATCTGGCCTATATGACCCACTTCTGCATCATGTTCTGTACACATGACAACATACTCAGCAAAGTTAATTCTGCCCTAAGTGAGACAGAGATCTTTGGATCGCAGTTTATGTTGGGAGCACATTCTGTTCTTTTGTTTTACTGCCTATTATGTTAGGTTGATCTGGACAGCCTGGTAGTATGCAGCTTTTTTTCAGCTTGTCTGCTGTCAGTCTCTGTTTCTGATGTTGAAAAGCAGAAACATACAGTAAATGCTATAGGCAGTGTAACACCTAAAAATAGCATTTTTTAAGGAAATGTTCAGTTCTATCTTTGTAAGTTTCCATACTCATTTCTCATACTCAGATCTCATTCTTTGTTTTCAGAGAGCTCATATAAGGATTTTTTCTCATATGTTCTTGTGTATATATCCCAACATTCTTCTCATACACTAGAAACGTACATGTATCAAGAGCCTCTAGGACAATCACTGGTTCATGGTCTTGTTTGTTATAAGATAGGATGCTTTCTCGCTGCAAATACATGTGAGGTGACAAATACAGGATCCTTTATATAGCTTCAGATATCGAGGTGACCAATAGAGGATCCTGGTGCTCAATTTATATACACACTGGAACATGAAGGGGTTTATTAGACAGGAATGATTTATAACAAGCTGACCCCGAGCCCCTGTTTTCATTTTATCATATTTGTTACATTTGAAAAGTCTTGATGACATATAGCTCATCTGTTTTGAATTTGAAACACTGTTTAGACAGTCCATGTATCCCAGTCATGAGCTCTCTCAATCCTTCAGTTCTTTTCTGTTTTGCTCTTATCAGAGCAGCTGAGTGTGTTTGGGATTGGTACTATGGTTACACTCCACAACCGGGTGCCAAATTGTGATCTTTTCTCCTATATGCAGAGGAGGCCTTCTTTCTCACATGCTACAAATCACACATGTGGAGCTTATAAGTCAAACGACTGGCTCTGATATGCGTTCGGTGATCTAATAAATCTTAAGGGAACAGCCAGACTAATTTATCAGTTTGAGGCAGCGAGTTTGAAATCTCCAGGCATCTCATAATTTGGGGCCAAGATGCAATTTAAAAACAATTCTTTGCACTTCCTGGTGTTTGTATTTTTTTTAACATATATACTATTTATAAGGTATTTTATGATGACTTTCTTTTGTTAACTTTTATTGTCATTTTCATCCATCACTAGGTTTAACATATTTTGTTAGAAAAGTCAGAACAAATTTCTATTTAAATACCAAATGTTTATATTATTTTAAAATGAGAATACAAGCAATTTGACAGCTCTACCCATAATATGTCTTTGTTTAAATGTTGTATAAATCTGCAGACAAACTGCTGTCAGAGCAAGAAAGGATTCACTTTAGTAGAATTCTACAATTGTTTTTCTTTATTCCTTTTTATATCCTGAAGTACAGTAAAGCAGTAGCCATTGTCACTATGTATATCATTCATGTAGACAACAAAAGCTTCTTTAACTGTCTCATTCCCTTACTATGTCTGTCTGTCTCTTGCACTCTTTTCTAGTCAAGAGACATTTTGCAAAGATAATAACCAGTGCTTTGTTAAAAGTGAGTTAGCCTAAGCAGATAAAAAAAAAATCTTGCCATGGGCGCAGCAAAGTTTAAGCATAGAGTGGCAAGAACTGACACTGAAAAATAACAGGGAGAGAGCACTGGCCGAAAACAACCCAAAGTCCTCAGAGGAAATTTGTGCTTATTCTTTTTTGTAAAACAGAGAGGGGCTTTTGGCAGGAGACTAAAGTACAGAAATCCTTGCTGATTTGATTCAATTAGGATTTGATGGAAATAAGATTGTAGGGTGTGTGTGAGAGAAAGAGTGTGTCTGTTTGTGTGCCTGTGCCCTATTCTCTTCTCTTCTGCAGTGTGTATTTTATCACTGAGCTAATATTTGTTTCTTTTAAACATTTGAGAAAACACAGCACTGTGCATGTTCTAAACATGTCGTTTTACACAGGTTATACTGCAATGCCACATGTAACCTATCAGCATTTCTATCTAGCAGTTATGCTGGATTCTGATGAGGAATATGTCATGGTTTGCGTATTTACTCCATTCGAGAAGTAAAGTGAATAAGCAGGCAGACGAGAGGAAACTGCTGTGTGGGGAATTACTATGATGGCCATTCTGCCTGAGTAGTTTTGGGCCTGCTCCATCGGTTTCTCTTCCTACCATTCTCTAGTCCTCCTTTTTCTGTCTGTTCACTCCTCTCCCATTTAACAACTTCATCACTCTCTTTTCAGCCTTGTCTTCCTCCTCCACTCTGTATCAGCCCACATCCTATAGCTCTTCCAATTTGCCACATTCAGGTATGTTAGTCTCACAGCAGAGGGGTCTAAATGACCTAATTAGATGGCATTCATTGCATGGCAGCAGAAATAGCCGAGCTTTTTTGGCTATGAAATCAAACAAGGCTCATCATTAAAACCAGCTCCCGAGTGACACACCATCCCAACTCTCGCTCTTCATCTGTCTGATGCCTGGGACACACTACAAGATTGATGCAATTTTACAGTGATTGTGAAAAGTATTCAGACTCCATCCATTTTTGAACACTTTATTATGTTATAAGTTTAATTGAAAATGGCTTAAATTTGGTTACAATTTCAGCTTTTAGTCTTCTTCAGTAAGTGACTAAATCTATTGCACATCTGGATTTGGTCAAATTCTCCCATTCTTCCTGGCTCAGATTGGATAGGGATCATGTGTGAATCGCAATCTTCAGGTCTCTAAGTGGTCTTTGGCTGGACCACTCAAGTACATTTAGAAACTTATTTATACACAACCCCTGCATTTTCTTAGCAGTATGCTTTGGTGTTGTTGCGCTGAAATCTGAACCTTTTCCTTTCTTTAGGTTTACTTTTCCTTAGGTCTTCCTGGCAGTGCAGCTGAAATGCAACATGTAGCATGATGCTGCTACCACCTCATGGTTCAGTATAGGGATGGTATTAGCCATGAGCAGTATCTTATTTCTGCCAGGTTGTAGCACTTTGAGTTACATTTTTGATTCAACAAACCAGAGGATCTTTTTTCCTTATTCACAGTGTCATTTAGGGCTGTTTGGCAACCTCTACAAAAACAGCCATATTCCTTTTACTCATGACGGCTTCCTTCAAACCGTGCTACCATAAATGCCTGATGGAGCATCTGAGATTTTTGTGCTTTTGGCAGGTTTTCCCATCTCTGCAGAGGATGTCTGAAGCTCTGTTAGAATTGGTTCATGGTTCAAGGCCCTTCTAGCTTTACTACTGAGTTTGCCAGGCAGCCAGGTTTGGGAAAGCTTTTTCTGTTTCTCAATGAAATAGCTCTCCAAAGCCCACTGTGCTTCTGGGAACATTCAGGAATGGTTTTATACCCTTGCCCAGATCTATGTGTCTACCATTTGATTGCTTAAGTCTAATGAGAATTCCTTGGACTTCTTGGCTTGGATTTAGGTCTGAAAAGTACTGTGAATTGTGGGACATTATACACACAGGTGTGTGTGTGTGTGTGTGTGTGTGTGTGTGTGTGTGTGTGTGTGTGTGTTTGTGTCCATTCAGATGTATTTGCCACATTTGGGCCCCAGTCAAATTCTACAGACATCTTGAGATAATTGAAGCAGACAGGCTACATCTGAGCTCAATTTTTGTGTTATCCATAGGTCTTATACAGTATAAACAAGATATCTTAGTTTATGCATTGTCAGTATGGATGTTTGTATGTAGATCAATGGACAAAAAGTACATTTAATCCATTTAAAATCAACTCCAAAAGTGCAAAAAGTAAAGGGTACTTCTTTCCAAAGCCAGTGTAACTGTTAAAAAATGTGCAGGACCCCAAGTATAGTAACCAATTTCACAGGGTCAAGGTAAAACAGCAAAAGTTTACAAGATTGTAAAATAAAACACCTCACATTATTAGATTATGCACAGGAATATTCATCAACAAGTCCTGATTAATTGTCCTATGTAACAGAGCATAGGATCTTGCACAATTTCTCGTGCTCAAATGGACTTTATATGAAATCAGACATGGTAGGACACAGGTGGTTGAGTGATAAATGTTGAACATGTTTAATGGTTATCTATTTAGATCAGATGGATTAGATTTTGTGATGGGCATTTTTGTCACAGACACCAGCATTAGAACTCCAGCACATCGCGAGTGGCCGCTTCTCTGTCACCGGAGTTCTTTTTGTTTATTAATTTATTTCTTTTTAAATTTAGTAATTTATTTATTCATTTATTTTTTTATTGTTTGTATTAGCAAAGTAGTACAAGTTACAAAACTTGTTACAAACACAACAGAAAATCAACATAAAGAGTTTGAGGATAAGTAGGTTAATCTTTTTGTATACAATATTCCGTACATAAAGATAGGAGTCTTTCTGGCCTTAATATTTTTGCAGTGTTCCAAAGTTCTCAAAAAACTTTTAACATAAGCTATGAAAATAGTAATGTTTGGTTTCTGGTTGGTACATTTACAAGTGTGAATATGGAATTTTGATAATAATAAAAGAAGGTCAACAGTATACATCTTGTTAGACATATGTCCATCACTCCTGGATGCTCTAAAGAGGACATGTTCAATTTTTTAAAGGGGTGTCTTTATCATTTTTCTTTTGTTTATGTAAATCAACCCATAAGATTTTAGAGTATCTAAAATCCCAAAACAACTGGTTGATGGATTCTTCAAAATAGCTGCATAATGAACATTTATTGTTTACTTTTTTGTTATATTTATTGGCGCATAAGTTGGTTGGGCAGCATCTATATAAATTTTTTAAGGAAACTTTCTGGAGACATTTCTGCGATAAAAGCCATGTTGACTTCTAGTATATATTGGGACATTGGTTATTCCAGCAAAAAACCGCAGTTGGTTTACAGATAACATAATATTTCTTATCTATTGATTAGTAGCTGATTGATTAGAGAGCCAATGTATATTTCTTCCGGCATAGACTTATGGATAATACAATTCTTCCCCTTTGGATGTTACCTAGCGTTACCTAGAGTTCTAGCCCCCCCTGCATTGGGGTTTTTATTACCTGAACCAATCGGAAACCAGGGCTTGCCGCCCACTTCCCTCTTTAAGCCCCGGACCTTCAGGAACACATTGTGAAGTTTTGGATTTGCCCCTCACTGGAGCCTTTACCAAGCCGTGCTATTTCTTGTTTGATTAGGTGTTTGATTTTTATAGCTCCCTTTGTATTCTTGAGCATTCTTTGTATCCTTTATTTATTGGTGCATTGTCAACAACTTGACCATGAGATAATCTGTGACTTGTTTCAGAGAAAAATTTGTGGTTTGGCCAAGCCATTTTCTTTTGCATGCCAAATAAACAATGCTGAGTCGTCTCCTTTTCACTTATTCTCTATTTAAGAAAAAAGAAAATCTTACTTATGGGATTATGCCTCATATTTGCTGCATTTTATACGGTAGTAAAACTGTTTCTGAAGACATGGTGAAGAGCTGGGAATTAGGGCTTCATGGTCACGGTCATGCACATTCTTTATTTTATTCTTCACGGCATCTCATTTTCTTTTTTTCTCCCACAGAGTGAGACATCTTTTTTCCTCTGTAGTCTGTTGCTGTAGTGGACATGTGATGAGAATTGTGTTTACTCCCTGTTTCATTCAACAGCTACGCATCTTATCTAATGCAGCTCTGGAAACCTGACCCAAGCTGCATGTGCCAAGTAAAAAACCGCATAAATGACAGACTCTGATCTCTTTCACAGAACACATACATATGTGATTATGTGCACAAGTGCACTGAACTGGAAATACAAACTTGTAATTACACCAAACATAGCATGAAGTTTGACTTGCTTCACAAAACCAGCAAAGTCTTGGTTACAGACTTGACCACTGCTTAACATAAGTGCATATTGGATCCCATTTCTCTGTTTTTTATTTGAATCTGCCAACCACTAGTAGCCCTGTTTTACATTGCTACCATTTAACTAACAGCTGGGTAGATCGGTATCACCCTCAGACTAATTGTTTCTGCAGTGTGTCTTCCTAAGGCATTTGCAAAAAATCATCTACGCCAAATGTTAATGTGACAAATCTTGATTTGGCCAGAATGAACGCTTTAAATATGTCTTTTTGAGGATACAGCATTAATCAGTATTTTATAGGACCATGATGTATGGTCCAGTAGATTCATGCCACGGCTCATAATTTTTCTGGCTATGGCTAACTGGGTCACTTTCACCAACCTGGTCTGATCTACTCATATACACCCACTTGAAACTACTTCACTCTCATAGACTGCTGCAGTCCTCTGATAGCACTGCAATACGTAAAGGATGTATTGTTATCTTCAAAGTAAGGCAGTGATATGATAATCATTACATGAAAGTGAAAAAGAAGAGAATGAGATAGAGTGCACAGCAGCACTTGATTATAGATGTGTCATGAGAATAACGTCTGGAAATTGTTCCAGTAAAGCCCTTCGATATCTTTCACATTACTGGAAAGAATGACTTGGCAACATGAATTTTCAAGGTCCTGCTTCTAAGTTTACTTTTGAAAATCCTTTGATAAATGTGGCTTTACCTGCAGAAAAAACTCCAAGCTGGAACCATGCGTGGATTGCCTCATTTTGTGGGTGTGCAAGAGAGAAAGAGTGTGCAAGAGAGAGAAGTTTATCTCTGAACAGGGGTGTTGTGATAGGGTTACTAGTATGTCATTATCACTAAATGATGAAGATGTCAGAGACACATGCCCACGACCTCCTTTGGACAGGCAGAGGGGTTTTTTTGGTGATTGCATCTGTGAAAAAAATTCACATTTTTGTCTAAAGCAGCTAGTTATCTTTTAAAGTAAACTGGATACACTTACATCTGAAAGGTGTTTATGTGATGAGACTGATCACATTTCCTTATTTTCGTGTATCACTGGCGGCTTGTTTCTGACACCGACGCACACTTTTATTTACAAAGTTGCAACAACAGCAAAAGCTTTGCAGCTGGCTTCCTTTGGCCTTCTCATCTTAATCATATTACAGATGACGAGCTGCAGCCTCCATCCAAATATTTTTTCCAATGAAGACTTGTGCTGCTAGTTTGTTCATTTTATTACTATGGCAATGATGAATTATCTCACAAATGTGACAGATTTTGTTGTTTTTGGCCAGTCTGACTCATGCAGAATATTGAATTGGAAACTGTGTGCAAGCAGGTTATTTGAGGGCAGGGGTCTGTACACACTAATGACAGATAGAGGTCATTTAGAAACACAAATGTAAACCATTAAAGCAGAAAGGTTGGATCTTTCTTTGAGCATTGGGCAATAAGATGTAACGCAAGCACATTTAACTACACTACTCTGCTGTGTTTAAAGATGTTTTGGAGCAGATGGGTGTCTTATTTCCAGCTTTTTCCTTTTCTCTCTCCAATCTGACAAATACACAAACACATCAGACTTTCCTCAATCCACAACATGCACACAGGGGGAAAAAATCACTCAGCAGTGTTGGTGGCTCTGTACTTCTAGTTTTGAATCATGCCAGAGATTGTAAACTGAGTAAACATATTAAACTAATCAGTCTCCTCAAGAGGTTTAAACCTGATTATAAAGAATGCTGAATTTAAGTATAAAGTTCAGTGATGACATTTATCTGATACTGACATGCTTCGGATCTGAATTGTTCTTTGGTACATACAGAGAGCTGAACAGCTGAGTGTACGTGTGTGTTTTGTAGCTGTATGCATGTATATTCGGTGTCGATTCAAATGTTTTGCATCCTTCCCAGGTTCACTGCTTGGACAATCAGATGTACAGAGCGTCAGACGAGATCAGCAGGAGTCAAGCCGGAATACACAGAACAGAACAGGCCAGGAGGCAAACGGAGGAGGTGTCTCCATCGACACACTGCCCGATAACATGATAAAAATTGTGGTGAGTTATTTCTTCTCCTCTCCTCTCCTCTCCTCTCCTCTCCTCTCCTCTCCTCTCCTCTCCTCTCC
>JAOVVF010000051.1:16630525-16652523 GCA_028565595.1 Duopalatinus emarginatus | reverse complement strand
TCTCCTCTCCTCTCCTCTCCTCTCCTCTCCTCTCCTCTCCTCTCCTCTCCTCTCCTCTCCTCTCCTCTCCTCTCCCCTCCCCTCCCTTCCCCTGTTCTTCTTTCTCCTCTTTGTCTTCTTCCTGTACTCCTCTAGTTTACTCCAATTACTTTTTTCAGATTTTTCCTTTTTTTTTATCCTGTTCTCTTTTTTCTCATCTCCTTTTCTGCTATTTTAATTGACTCTTTCAATCAATTTCTATTCTTTTTCATTCTTTTTTCTATTTTTCTTACTGCCTTTCTCTTTTTCTCCCCTTTATTCAGTTTATACTCAGTTGGCCTCTTTCTCTGTTTTTGCGATTTTCACTTCACACCATTCCTTTTTCCCATTTCCATTTTTTTCAGTTCTTTTTTCTTCTCTTCTCTTCTCTTCTCTTCTCTTCTCTTCTCTTCTCTTCTCTTCTCTTCTCTTCTCTTCTCTTCTCTTCTCTCCTCTCCTCTCCTCTCCTCTTCGTATTTGTTAGTCCTCTGCAGGTGTTGTTGATTGACAGCTGCTCAGACTACAGGTGTTCTGCATGTACTCACATGTGCCACCTGCACTAATCCACTCAGCTCATTTACCTTGTCCAAAACATTGATTCAGAACCTGAACCTGAACCAACTGCTCAGAATTCAACCCATTTACACATGCTGTCATTCATGCCTGAGAGTTAAAGATTAGGTACAATTTGCATGAAAAAGTTTTCCACAACCTGTGTGTGCATGATGATGAATAGACTTGTCCCTTTCCTCTGCTATGTGTAAAGAAATTGTTAAAGGAATGGAGGAGCATGTGTTGATGATCTTTAAATATCCCAGTGGGTGGAGGATAAAGAGACCTCACAGCAACCTCGGATGTGTGGGCTTATTTAAGTGTTTCTCTGAGCCTTTTTGTATCTCTAACAGAATACGAATGATTTCCATAAACTGGGTTACGCTTCCCACTCTTCAAACCAAATTCGAACCAGATTTACCAATAACTTTGCCAGCAGAGATTTTTTTTAAGGACACTGGAGCTCTAATGTGTTAGTTGTTTTAATGTGTGTGGGTATATATGTACTTTATCACCTTTTTGGAATATTCACACACTAGAAACCCCTTATCATATCTGCAGTAATCCTGGGTGTTTAATGAGTTTGTTTAGAATTATCATGGTCAGCCCTTAAACCTTAATAGACATTCTTGGTCGCAAGCAAAGAAAGAGGAGCTCTGTGCAGAGGACTTAATGGCAGCTGCTGGGGCTGAAGGCTTTCCCCTGAAACAGTAGCCATTCTGGGGCGAGTGCATCAGGAAATCTGGGTCGTAAGCCGTTATCTGGAGCACTGCTGCAGTTGTGTGTGTGCGCAAAAGAGGCTGCTTTTAACTGCTCCACTTTCGATGATACCCACACCTCTTCACTGTACTGTCTCTATCCCTCTCTGTCACCTTCACCTAGAGAATACATTAATAACACAGTGGAGAGCTGAACTGGAAACACTCTTTCTTGGCAGGCGACCTATGAAGCATACTATGTTATATATTTAAAGTCTAACTTCTAACATTCCACAGTCTTTAATGCCCTCATGGCGTGTCTCTGAACTGTTTGTTGCAATAGAAATCGTGTAATCATGACTTTTGGGTTTATTAATCCCACGGCAAAATTCTTGGTGGGGTATTATAGAAGATATTGAGATTGTGGGCCGAGTTTGTTCCAGGCACATTAATGAATAAATTGTGTTACGGTTTGTGAGATGTTATCGTACTCTATTAACTTGGCTGTCTTGTTGTCTGTTTTGTTTAGTCGTTTCAGCTTTAAGTTTGTATCTGTTAGTCTGTAAGTAACTTTTTTAACTTGGCAAAAGGATTTCTTCAGAACTTAATAACAGATAAAATGACTTTATTACAATAAAAACTGAAACAAAGAGAACATTAAAACGCCTTGGATAAAAGACAAACCACACCTCAATTATGCAAAAACCTTACAATATGTATAGAGTCGCCGCCTATATTGAAAATTAAAATATAGCATTTTTTTATATAGATCAACTTTTAAGTGGAAATATGAGTCTGTTGATCTTTTATTTTTTTTTTCTGTACTGACAACAATTGTTGTTTTAACTGTATTTTATGAATAGAAAAATTTATATCTTTCTGATGCAGCTGTGAAAATGATCCAGAGGGCGTGAAGCTCTCTCAACAGCTGTCATGATTAAACCATTTGTTGTCATGGCTCAACATGCTTCATGCTGTAAAAGTACTGCCAGGTCAAAACCCCCATTTTTCATGTTTAATAACCTTCATGACTGTTCTCTTCTTTCTTCGCTCTCTCAGGAGGATGCTCAGAAGTATTACTCATGGCGTAGCTTTGGCCCTGGTGACAAACGAACTCAGGAGCTCTGGGTGGACCTGAATTCAGTGCAGCAGGGTCAAGTCAGGGTGCACGGCATCCTGTCAAATGCACACCGACAGGCAGCGGTAAGAAACATGCACTGACACAAAAATACACACGTAACTACACTTAAATAAAGAAGTTGATGTCATATACACAGGTGTGGTTATAGGCACAAGCAAACACTTTGTCTGCTTTTATAATGATCTCCGTATTGAGGATTCTATCATCTATTCCCACTCTTCCTGTTTTTGTTTCTCCCCCGCACACACTGTCTATCCAGCGGGTGGCTCTTTCCTTTGACTTTCCTTTCTATGGACATCAAGTGAGGCAAATCACCATAGCAACTGGAGGTAGGACACACACAGTCACTTGTAGCTTCTCTTTTCTCTCATATAACAGGTCACTGTCCTCAGATATACCAGGTCACTGTTCTCCCAGGACAATGTACCAAACCAGAGCACATTAGTCTATAGGCTACATGCACCATTCAGCCATAAAATAAAAATATTAAAAAAAACACTGACACTTGAAATGTTAACAAATGAAACATTGATTATCTTATTACAGTGGCACCTGTAATAGTTTGGATATATTAGGCAGCCAGTGAACAGTCAATTCTTCGAAGCCTAAGACTCACCAACGTGTGTTGGGGGGGGGGGGGTCTTATCCCACAGTAGATCCACAGAAGGATCTTTTGCTAACGTCTTGGTGCCAGATACCACAGGACACCTTCATAGGTCTTGTCAAGTCCATACCTCGATGGGTCAGACAGTTGTTCAGGTGGTTTTAATGCTATGGCTGATCAGTGCATGTGAGTCTGTATAGGAAGAGTAGGTCAGTTCTTTTTCTCTTTTAACAGCTGTACTTCATCTAAGGAAATTTTCGATTGGTCTGCTGCTTCTTAAATTAGCGTCAGGAAAATGGAGCCGTAATGAGGAAAGGCTTTGTTAATTAAAGATTTGGTCTCTTGTATCTTTCACTGATGAGAAGAGTGACCATTATTCTGCCTGACTACAGCCTTATGCATCCTAGATCTGCTCAACTAATTAACTTTCATAATTATTTCTATATCACTGAGAGGAAAGAGGAAATGGAATCTTACCACAGTGGGATCTAATAGAATAATCTTTCATACAGGATAGTACAAGATATACAGATAATTGTAGTCTGTTTAGCTATTTTTAATGATTAGCTATGACAATAAACAGTTTTTGTTTGTTTTTTATTTTTATACATTTGTCTCTAGGGTTCATTTTCACAGGAGAGATTACGCATCGCATGCTGACAGCCACCCAGTACATCGCACCTCTCATGGCCAACTTTGACCCCAGTTTTTCGAGGAACTCCACTGTGTGCTACCTGGACAATGGTAAATGATGTCAACTAGATATTATTTGAGTCTCTAAGTTCTGACCTTTTCCCTGACCTTTGACTCCTGGTTTTCCAGGTGAGGTGTTTGTTGTGCAGTGGGATAAAGTGAGGCTACAAGGCAGGGAGGCGGAGGGAGCCTTTACCTTCCAGGCTGCTCTTCACCAAAATGGAACCATTGTTTTTGGCTACAGAGATGTGAGTTCTGTGGGACACAGTCAGAATGCCTGAAGGAAGATAAAAAGTATAAGGCAGCCAAGAGACATGAGAAAACCTTGTAAGAACACTTGGCAGCAAAATGTTAGGGCTCTGCATCAGGAACATGAACTTGAATATAAACCTGGAATATGAACCGGAATTTTTCAGGTTCAGTCCAAGACTAAAAACCAGGTCTAGGCCCTCCCCTGACCTGATCTTATTAAGATGTTGCTCCACTTATTCCACATACCCCAATTCTAGTGCTGTAGCATGCCCAGAAAGATATGAGATTGCACAATTGTTTCTGCCATATTTATAGTAAATATGTCAAGTGATTAACTCTTCAGTTACTGGCTGCAAATGTATTACTAAACCCTTAACACAGGATTTTGCACATACAGTTTCCCCTGAAAGACCCTCTGGGATGTTGTCTGTCATTAGGTGCCTTTACCAGTGGTAAAGATCAACTCTACTGAGCACCCAGTGAAGGTTGGTCTGTCTGATGCCTTCATGGCCTTTATTTCTTCCCCACAATCCCCAGGTTAGTTAATATAAAATCTCTTTTGATGGTATTTTTAAACATATTTTTCTAAGTATATTATTTTTATAAGTATACTATTATTCGATACTATTATACTATTATACTATTATAATGTTATATTATTCTTACATAAGCAGAATCTAAAAGGAGGACAATCTACGAATATCATCGGGTTGAAGTCAACACCACTGAGATTGTAACCCGCTCTGCTTTTGTGTTCAGCCCATTACCTAGTGAGTATGTGGTGCACCACCACTGTTTCATTTCACCCACTATAATTTACATTAGGTTAGATAATTTTTTATACAAAATTTTAAAAGTTATTTTAATAAAATTTCAAAATTGAGTGTTTTCAAAAATGTATATAAAATGTATTATTGTAAAAAAAAATATTGATATAAAATCAAATGTGTACATAGTGAAACAAATGCAGATTATGGACTGTGTATAATATTTCTTTTTACCCATACTGATGGCTTTGTTGCCAATCTTCCCTTTTTTTTTGCACTGCAGCCTGCCTTCAGCACACCAACTGCAACCAGTGTCTTCATTCCAACCTCACCACGGGCTGCGGCTGGTGCAACATCCTACAGAGGTACAACATAATCAAATGATGTTAGCTAACGGTTTATATGACAATAAAGTATCTACTTATACAGTTCTGTGTGTCCTATTTGTGTTTTTTTAGGTGTTCAGATGGGATAGACCGACATAGACAGGAATGGCTTGAATACAGCTGCTCAGAGGAGGTACAAAATACCTGACCTGCACATTCCCACTCACCCAGCTGGATACATTTTTCATGCTCTTAAACGAATAGGTGAAATGTTATTTCTCTTGATTGCGCAAAAACCATGAAAATACATTGAAGTGAAAAAAGAATGTGAGGGATATGTGACATTTAATATTTGGAAATGCTGTTGACTGTTGCTTTAGGGTGGATACTTAGAGGGAAATTTAGATATTTAGATGAACTTTTGTTTTATTTCCATTTCCATTTCATATTGCTCAGTAATAATAATAATAGTTATAAATGTGTTAGACATTTTTCATTGCTTTTTTATTAGTTAACATCGTCAACATTACAACATTAATAAATAATATAAAAAACAATACTATATATAAATATTAATAGAAATTATACTTCGTATATATTTTTTATCTGATTGGTCAAAAGGTTTTGATCATTTTTTATAACAGCAACTCTAGCAGCAAACAAACATTTATATTAATGCTCTAATTATAGTACACAGTAACACAAATCTTCTCTGACCATTTGCCATCTCTGGGTCTCCGACAAACTGTTGTCACAAAGTTGGAAGCACACAATTGTATAGGGTGTCTTTCTGTGCTGTAGCATAACAATTTTCTTTACTAGAACTAAGACACCCAAACCTGTTGAATTAGAAACAGCTTATTCACAGGTACTTGTATGATGGACACATTGCATAATCATTATTAGTTTAAAGAATTAAACTAATAATAAACACATTTTTTAAAGTGTGTCATTATTTAACAAATAATAGGATTAGTGAGGTGAATGTTTATTACTGCTAAAAAGGGTAGATGTATTAAATATAATGCTTATTATAATATATAATTCTTTAATGAATAAAAATTATAATTGTTGGCAAATGTCCGTAGTAAAAGAATCATTGTTTTTAGAGAAAGTTTTTAAATATTAAAAGCACTTAAAATCTAGAATGGTGTTACATAAGAATACACCATCCATAATATGCAATTAAAGAATGATTAAAAATCTGTGATCTGTTCTTGGTATTTTCATGTCAGGCGAAGGACGGCACATGTGATGATTACACTCAGGGAGGTGCAGACAGTTCAATGAGTCCATTCAGCTCTCCTGTTCCCGCCGCTACACCGTCCCCTGCAGCTAGGCCAGGTAGCCCTGTCACTGATGGTGAGTCGTCTCATTCTACACACACTTAGAGCATATAATTACAGATACCCCTTTTGCACTCCACCGCTACCAGGACAGATAGCTCAGACTTCTCTATTTAGTGTTTATTTCATGTTTTCATGTGTCTGTCATAGATATGGTGCTCCCTGGTTTTCATTTATGTCTTGTCACCTTAACCACATGCTTTTGTTGCCATAGTCAGTGTAGTTCCTTGTTGTCCTTTATGTTTCCATGTGTTGTCTCCATCCTGTCTTAATTGGTTGTCATCCTCATATGACATTGATTATGATCACCTGTGTTAAGTCTTCTCTTGGGCGTCAGTTTGTGTATCCCTTGTGTTTCATTTGTCTAGTTTGCAAAGTCTAGTTTTCGTCAGTACCATAGTCGCTGTTAACCAAGGCGATTGTCTGGTGCCCATAATTTTGACCATAGCAAGTTTGAATTTTTTTTTTTTCATTCTCTTTGCCTATTTGTACCATGTTTGCATCTCGCCAGACCATAGCCTGTTTTTGTCTGTCGGTTCAAATAAAGAAAAGCTGCATTTGCATCTAGCTCTGCTTCCAGTATTTCCTTACAGAATACTTCACATAAACCATGCTCACAGCCATGCTTACAAAAAAAGGGGCTGATAGAGGAGCCTCCCAAGCCATGCTTTCCAAGTATGAGGCTAACAACACTGATTGAGTTGTTGCCGCTCAGCCAAGTGACCATGCTGAGGTGTCGGTTCTCTTTAGCTGTCTGATCACACTGAGGACATCCCCACCACTTAGCCTGCTCCAGACCTAGCTGAAGATGTCACTTGGCCACTTGCTCAATTTGCACCTCTGAGACCTGAAAAGCTGGGAAATCTCTCCAATGTCGAGGCCAAAGAGATAGCCCCCCATGCCATGTTTTTTTCAAGTTAAAGGCCAACAGGGTAGCCTCTTATATTATGTTGTTTAAATCAGAGGCTGACAGAGTGGCCTCTACTGCCATACGATCCAAGGTAGGGGCCAACGGGGTGGCCACCCATGCCATATTCCACAAGTTGGTCTTTCATTCCATACTTTGCCATGCTGACCATTCTCTCCAAACTAGAGGCCCACACGATATCCACCATTGCTCAGCCTGCTCCAGACCAATGCAGACTATTGCCAGCAGTTAGCTGCAGGGCCTCTCTACAGATGTCGCTTGGCCACTCGCTCCATGTGTGCCTGTTTGCACCACCACAACTAGTTTGCCTGTTTTTAGCCTTGTGTCTTTGTTTGCCTTAATGTTTTGATTCTTGTCCTGTTTTCATAACCACTTGTGTCTGTCATACTTATTGTACCTTTTTGCTATTCATGTTCCCATTCTGTCTCACATCTGGTTGTTGTCATTAATTATGTCCACATGTGTTGAGTTAGTCCCTTAGCATCAGTTTGTGTATTCAAATCCTCATGTTTCCATTGCCTGGTTTGTAGAGTATCATGAGAATCATAGTCTGTTTCATCAAGCCGTTTGTCTAGAGCCAATAGTGTCACCCATAGCCTGTTCGAACTTTTCTTGCTATTGTCTTTGCCTACTGTTCCCTCTTTGCACCTCACCTGACCATAGACTGTTTTATGACCTGGATTTAGCCAAGAGATTTTGATATTAAAGTCAAGCATTTGTAAACTGTTTAAATAAACAAAACCTGCATTCGCATCCAGCTCTCCCTCTGGCATTCCATGTGGTTTATTTGCAGCGATTATTTTCATAGGGCTATATACTGCTGGTTAAACTATTATATTAGAAGTGGTCTGACTGACTGGTGTTTAAATGCCATCAGTGGCCCTAAGCATGTACCTATAGTGATTATATTGATGAATGAATAAATTTGTATAAATGGGACTAATCTGTGTAAACAAGGCAGGTTGGGCCCACGGATTTATACTGCTGATGCCAAATTCTGACCCCACCATCTACAGGTCACAACAGAAATTGTGACTCATCATCATTTACAACATTTTTCCAATCTTCAGTTGTCCAATTTCAGTGACTCACTGACTTCACTGTGTCTACTGTAGCCTTAGATTCATGTTCTTGGCTTCAGATTCTTGTCTGACAGGCGTGAAACCCAGTACTTTTCTGCTTTTCTAGACCTTCTGCCTCAAGGTTTAACATGTGTGTTCTGGGTGTTTGTATATTTTTTCTCACTGTGGTCAGAGTGGTTAATTTAGATACCATAGGCTTCCTGTCAAATTAGAAACCAGCCCATGATTCAATGCATTGCACTTTTTAGTTTCTACAAGGCTTACCACATGATGGTCTGATTGGATGAATGATTAGGTGTACAGGTTCCAGATACTAATATTACTAATTCTAATCATTTGGTCAGTGTGTGTATATATAAGCTTCTTAAGATTGAATTTGCTAAGGTGTTGTCTGCTAGACATGCGGTCTAATGTGCTTTGCAGTTTTAGGCTATTCAGCACATATGGATAAAGAACATTTACATCATCTGCTTAAAAGCATACTCTTTAACAGCTCTACATCTTTTGAACCTTTTTCCAATCATGACTTCTTAGATGTGCCGAAGGGTGAGGAGGAGCCTCCAGAACACACTGCAATTATTGCGGGTGTAGTGGCAGCCCTGGTCCTATTGGTCTTCTTGACCCTGCTGGCTGTGTACTATATAAACACCCACCCCACTGTTGCCCCCCCATTCTACCTCATGCAGGTAAATTGTACATTAAAATTACAGTCTGTTTTAATTATTTAACTGCTCTGTAGTATGACACAATGGCACTGATCAGTTATAGATTAAATTTGAACTGTTCTGTTCATTTGTAGCGCCGAACCAATAACTACTGGCCGTCCATGAAGTTTCGCAATCAGGGTTGCCATTCCAGCTACGCTGAGGTTGAACTTGGGTTTCATGAAAAAGATGGCTTTATCGAGGCAGAGCAGTGCTGAGGAGGCGGGACTTCCTCCACAACGGAGCCAGTTAATCCTTGTTTTTTGCTAAAGGTTTTTTTGATCAAACACAAAAAAAGACAATGAGGGGCTGTTAACCACCACATGAATGGACACCAGAGACTGCGGATAGTTACCTTGCAAGCTTTCTCTGCCACCATAGATTTGACAGTCCTTTCTGCAACTCCTCTTGTGCTATTTGTTTATTCCTTTTATTAAGGAACAGGCAAAGTTAATAGCAAATGTGCTAGCTACACTCTAAAGGCAGTGAGAATGGCACATGCATTAACTATAAAGAGTCCTGCAGTTAGTGTACAGTACAACACAACTTTATAGAATTTTTCTTTCTTTCTTTTTTTTTTTTAAAAAAAAAGGTGTTTGTGTTTTATAACATGTTCAATGAGAAAAAAATAATACTCAGTTAGCCACATGGACTGGACTGCACTTTACATGAATTATCTCAGTAGTAAAATTGATATGATGTGATCTAATATTTTTGACATTTTTTATGTTGTGCCCTAGGATCAGGTTTCAGGTATCAGTAAAATAGACAAATGAATAAAAACTATATTAAAAAACTATACTGGATTTTTAAAGAGGTGGTTTGTATCTTTTAGAGCTTTCTTCTACTCTGTGAGGCAAATTGCAATGATACCCTTACAATACATAAAATTCTTCACCTAGCTTGTTTTAAAGGAAAAGAAACATAGCTGAGCAACTCTGTTCCAATTGAAAGAGTTGGTTTCTGCTTCCCAAAAATGTTAAAAGAACCCTGAAATTAAACAGCTAGCAATATTGGATTTTGTCTTTGTGATATCTTTTAAATGGTATGATTATTATATAGAGATGGAAACTCAAGTTATGAACTTTGATTTGAGTTGCACTTGGACTTTAGACCGAACAAATTCCAACTTGGATAATAACATAAATACAAACACTAATCAGTTAAGACTTAAGACATGATTCGGACTTAGAGACGTGTGACTAGGCCTTGACTTTAGCTCAGAGACCTGACTAATTTATACAGCTAAGAGATTTGAGAGTTGGCTTGGCCTTGCAGCTCAAAGGCTTATGACTTGACTCAGACTTGCTGCTCAGAAACTTGTGACTTAATTCAGACTGTCAGATGGAGACTTATGACTTGAGTCAGACATGCAAAAAGTGACTTTTAATGTGAAAATGATTTGCAAAAAAAATACCTACAAACATCTCTGTTAGAGGTCTAATAGCTTTTAAAGCTCATGACCATGCACCATCAAAGAGAAAATTACGATCTTGTTACCCAAGAATGATGCCTACCTTACTAAACAATATAAGTGGAATCCAGTTCCTATCAGGAAAATTACTCTTTAACATATTACTGTTCTCACATAACTCAACTGCAAGCTCTAATTGTTACAGTTTGAAAGTGTAATTTTATGTGAGATGTTTGATACAGATTTTGATTTTCAAGTATAGGGCAAAATTGGTACACTGCTGCGGGTTAAAACTGCATTAAAATGTCATTTTGAATATCAATTGTGCTTTTAATGAACCAATAAAGTTAAATACTGTTTTGAAAACCATGAAATGTGGTAGTGTTGATTGTTGATTTTGCATTCGATTGAAATAGCAATTAACATTTTCTTTCATGTTGTTTCACATCAGTTGATACAGATATGATAACACATTGGATTTTTCAACAGTACAGCATATGGACCAATAGCAACATCTGCAGGCCATTGCAGGATATTCTGTCATGCAAATCCCAATAACTAAAACTAATATAGCTTCACGGAAAATGTAGTCTATTTAATTATTCATTGGGCGACTTCTGCACTGTATTTCAAATAAAGATTAAGCTCAGGAACATACTCTGCAAATGGGCCTAAGACTGTCTCAGTCTGAAATCCCAGACTGTCAGTCTATGAGACTGTATGCTTTCCCAAGTACTCACTCAGCACACAGGCTTCACAGTCAGGTTTTTTTTTTTCTTTAGCCTATACACCTCTGACATGTACAAATATTAAACACAGTTCTAGTTTGCATGGCCTTTATACTAAGGATGGTGAGGAATCCTTATGTCTACAGGTACATAGTGGCAATAATACCGAGCAAATGCATCACACCACTGGTGTTGACTGGAAATTGGTGGTAAAACAGAAGGTACTTTTCCACCCATACAGGAAATTCAACGTGTCAGGTCATCTGGACAGCAGACCCAGACTTCACGACTATACTACAGTTTCTGTCCAAGAGGTTTCAGGCTGTAACCACATGCACCTCAACAAGACTGTGCTTTCAAAGACGTTTTTAAGCATCTGCCATCTGTCACATTACGCTGACAAATGATTCTTGGTACATTTGTGCAACAGTTGTGTACTTAGCGTGTTGCATTTAGTCTGTGTGCGTTTTTAACTGTACGTGTAATGATCTGCTGATTTGTTTGTAGATTTTTTAGTTGTGTAACTGCACTGTGTGCATGGTTTATTATGATCACAATGTGATGAGTTTCGTTATGCTGTTAATTTATTTATAGGTACATTAAATGTAATTATACGAAGTTTTAAAAGCACATTTAGAAAAAGAGGGGGCACCCGGATTTGAACCGGGGACCTCTTGATCTGCAGTCAAATGCTCTACCACTGAGCTATACCCCCACACACGCACAGAAGGTACGAACTATTCCTAAATATAATTCATACAAACGTTCGCGAACACTAATTATGGGTTGTTTATTTACTTTGGATAATTATCTAATGAAGCCATGTTTTACCACAGGACAGACTGCTAATGTGAACCGTGCGGCTGCTTTATTACTCGATGTCTTACTCAGTTCAGATCCAGATTTTAGATTGTCAGATTGCGATAGGGGGCGATCGAGTAACATCTTACTGCAGGCCACAACTCGTACAAGCGAAATGATCAGGTAACACAATACATTACACTGCCAAAGTTAAACTTGTGCATGCAGAGGAGGATGGAAATAGTTCAAAACTGAATTACAGGCCATTCTTTACTTCTACTTTTTTTTAGTAAACTGCATTTCATACACAATATAATTTAACACAAGAATTCACATCACACACAGCAGGGGGTTGAAACTTGTAAAGAGCTCCTTTAAACTCCGTTAAACAGAAGACTTGATGTGAGGGTGCACAGTGGCACACAGACTGATGTACACAACCTTAACAGGTTATGTCTTACTCATACATACAGTCAAAGCTGTTCTTTTCTGTTAAAAAAAATCAGAAAAAGTGATTAAGCAGCCAGAAGTAGGTTGTGCTATCATATTTCACAATGCTATCTCATTTATTACTTTACTTCTGCTGCATTGTTTCTATAGTAAATGGTACGGAGCCCCTTAAGTACAGTGGTGGAAAAAAAAAACTGGGACCCGTAAATCGTTCCCTAGGTTTACTAATCGGTTCCCTCAATTTACTAATTATGCCGCTAGGGCTAGCCAGCTGCGTTGTGTGTTGTCATAGCAACGGTTCATTACTTTCTGTAAGAAACAGTGTAGTACGTTCATACTATCAAATTCTATTAAGATTAGAACATAGTGTATTCTGTCTAGTATTAGTGTGTAGTCTGTATAGTTTTAGTGTACAGTGCACATTTATGACTCAGCCAATGTCATGTTTAACAGCCAAAGTATGTCGAGGTATTTTAAACTGAGTTCAGAGTAAAACTGAATAAAATTCAAGCGGTCCATGTCGTCCTCTGTACTGTACTCACTGTGTTAATCAGGGAAACGTACAGAATATAATACTATACAGTATATACTATGTGCTAATTTTAATAGTATGTATTTGATAGGCTAGTAAACAAAATATGAACGTATCTATTTCTCAATAAGTGATGAAGCATTGAGATGACAACACACAACACTGCTTTTGTTTTTGTTCAGGTTTTGCCCCCTATTGGACACGTTCATGATAGACACTGGCTATGCTTGTTTGTTTGTTTCTTTTTGCACTAATCGGTTGTAAAGTCTGACTTAAGCTATTTGTTGTCATTTGGGGCACATTTTCATTGGATTAGGAGGTTATTTTTTTTTTTATCAACATCAATTTATCAATTCATTTCTTATACTAATAACAATGACAGTTCAGATATTTTCTAAAATTCACTGTGAAATGTTAATTGCAGTAAAAAAAATTATAAAGAACATTAAAGGATTATAATAGAAAACATCAGCATCATATAATTGCTAAATTTATATGAAGTCAACCCTATTCCCCTTCTTATTGTGATGTTTAACACATTTAACATAAACATCAAAAGTCTTTTAACTATAATTGTCGGCTGTTTGTTTGGTAATTTAATTAGAAATAACTACAACTAACTTATTATATATACATGACTATTTTATGACCTTATTCACAATCATAGCGTGTCATTTCCCCATTCCAAAATGATGGTGCCAGCTTCCTGTTTGATGATGTACACACCCTCTTATATAGACTACTATCACCTGGATTAAATCATTTCTATCAAGAGTTTACTAACTTTAATTTTGACTATCAGGGCATCATAATAAAGCTTTGTTTGGATAAAACTGTCCCAATTTATCTGATGTTTCTATACCTGACTTAATTATGTTGTTGTTGTTATTATTATTATTATTGTTGTTGTTAATGAATTTCTTATGAGCATCTCTGACTAAGATTTCCATGCATTCATTACACGTCTTATTATACGTCTATGATGACCGTTCCTGACACAGTGCATTGTTGTTACTACAGGTGGCGTGCTGTACATCCTGTTACACACGTTATTAGTTCACTTCTTAGCTTCTGCCTGTTCTACTCCTTATATGGTGCTAGGAGCTCTTTCTGGCGGCTTTGTAAGCTCCGCCCAGCCGTCATTCGAAAGCACCTCCCATTAGTCACACAAAGCGCGTGCAGGAGAGGGGTTGTGCGTGCCCGCGCTTGATCGCTAAAGCGAGAGGGTTAATAGTGAAGCGCCGACGAGCCGTTAGTATTTGACCATATTTAAAACCTTTTCAGTAGTTTAACGGTTAAATACCGGTCTCGCGGCGTGTTCAGGGCGCTGAAGACTTACTGAACTGTTTCTTTTGTTACAAAGGAAAAGCCAAGCAGAGGAAGATGAATCCCTTGTGTAGCAGATGTAACAAGGTTGTGTATCCCACGGAAAAAGTAAACTGCCTAGACAAGGTGAGTAGTGCCCACACTTTCTGTTGCTGAAGGGAAGATAGTGTAACTAAGAGATATCGATTTGTTCCTCGTTTTGACATATAGCGTTAGCTGAGCTGGGAACAAGGTTTTACGCTGCCTACACGTTTGTAAGTCTACAGTTTACAGTGTGCACTGTAATGTTAATAAAGTGTATGACATATTTAGAGAGACAGCTTGTCGTTTTCTGTCCAAATGGAGCCGGTGACCATGTCGTGTCCGAGTTTGGCTTCACTTTTCAACTTGAGCAGGCGCTTCCTGTTGAAACGCACGTTACTGAATGTGAATCTCACAAAAGGAGGCTCTGCAGAATACCTTTGTATTACATTGTTTTCTTTTCCATAGATCACATACTGAAAAATAAATGAACAGCACTGGTGGAGAGTATACACAATAACCATTTGCAATTACCTTACCTTTGCATGCCTATTCATCAAGGCGTTCTTGTGTTGAAAAAAAAATGTGGGCGTTGTCATTGGCAGCACTTGGGTTGTTAGCTTCTATAGTCTTGTGTACGTTCACCAGATTTTCCAAGCCAAATGTTCATGTCTATAATTTTTAGCATTCCAGTTTTTAACCACAAGGCAGCATTGCATTTCTCAGCAAATAAACTGTTACAGAAGAGCCTGTAAAGTTCACTAGTTTCTGCCTGAAGAGTTAGATGGCCTTGACACTAATTCCTCTAATAGTTTGCACGTTGTTGATAGCACATCCTTTTTTTTTAGTGCGTTTGTTGCTTTTCAGTTTTGCTGCGTTCTGTGCAAAAGGTTGTGTGAAGGGCTTGTGGAGGTGTACAGCAGCTTCCCTGGAAGATCATGTAAGCGTGAGTCAGTGCTGGATGATCTGTTCATGACAGACATGGTGTGAAAGGCCTGAGTGTTGCAGCACTGGGCTGAGGTGCAGCGGCTCATGGGCAAATTTGTGACAGTCATCTCTTTGCAAGCCGCTGTCACATCTGAATGTAGACAACAACAAAAAAAAAAGAGGAAGTCAGGTTAGGCTTCTAGAGAAGAGTAACATTAGGCAGCATGCAGGAAACATGCTAAAGTTAGACCAAGTAACTAGTGCAGCTAGTGCAGTTCTCAGAGGGACTTTAAAATAACAGGTATATGAGTTGGCGTAAACAATATGACTCACTGTTGTATTACTCTGTGGTAATAAATGTCTTATAGATAATGACTGGTAACTTGTCAGATGTGTGGTGTCACAGGGATTCAGGAAAAGCAGGGGAAGTCAGTATATGAATGTGTCAAGATGACAGAAAATGGCACTTTGAGGTCGGACTCAAGTTTTAGATAAAAATCAGGATGCACTTGTTCTTAAGTCAAATCAAGTAGTCATTGCGTCTTACTCTAGGGACTTCCCACAGTTGTATGTTCCTGTCTGTGGGTGTATTTTTGGGCAGTGAATAATACCATACTTAGTATGAATGTGAATAGCTAGAAGGTAAATCTGAGGCCTGTGCATACAATGATCTTACAGATCAGGCTGGATGTATGTTTCTTTATACTCCACATCCTCTGCAGTGGCCTGGTTTTAGACAGCCCTACTTTACATACTGCTGCCTGGCTCATAATAATTGCTTTACCTTTATTTGAGTCTATTGCAGGTCAATATATTATGCATGATAATGTCTTTTTTTTCTTTAAGTCTCTTTTATGGAGCCTGAAAGTTTAGAAAATGTCTTTTCAGGTTTTTAAATTCTACTGAGGTCAACAGACATTTGAAATCAAATACAGTTTAGCTAAAATGAGCGAGTAAATAAGAAATTAGACACAGTAACAGAAGTAAAAGGTCACACAAAAAAGTAAAAATATATGAATATTGGACACAAGTCACAGTTCAGATCTCAGAATGTGTAGCAGAAGTCCAATCTGTGTAGTGGTCACTTTAATGCTGTTGTTTAAAGGTCATATCTTAAAAGGGTGATCTTTGTGTATCAAGGACTATCATAAACATATTTACACTTTTATATGCAGATGCCAGAATGAATACTCCATGTGTTCTGTTTTTTATGTGTTGCAGTATTGGCATAAAGGATGTTTCAGCTGCGAGGTCTGCAAAATGACTCTAAACATGAAGAACTACAAAGGCTTTGACAAGAAACCCTACTGCAGCCAGTAAGCTCTCACCACTTTCACTTCTTTACCGTCTGTCGTTCTGCCTGTCCTCATGTCTCCAGAGGGCCTGTGTTCAATCTGCTTTTCTTCCCTGAAATGTTGGCAAAATATGGTTTCTGGCAAGGATCACACTTATCTTTCATTTTTATCTCCTGTGTTGGAACTTCACTTTGACCCGGTATCTGTACAGCTGTGTGTGTGTCAGTGTGTGTCAGTGTGTGTCAGTGTGTGTCAGTGTGTGTCAGTGTGTGTCAGTGTGTGTGTGTTGGTGTGTGTGTGGTGGTGATGATGATGGGTTACAGACAAACAAATATGAGAGCCTTGAGGTTTTAGTGTTCTGAGCATAATTCTTACATTCGGATAGGTGTGTAGGAGTTTCAACGTTTGCCTATTTTGTCACTAGACCACAATCCATAACTTGTGGGTGTCATTAAGTCCTGCAGGCAAAGCGAATTTTTAGTAACATGCAAATATGCACACATCTCATTTCACTATTACATCACAAACATTAGGGCTTGTGTTTGGTTACAGCTCAGTTATCTCCTTATACTACACAAACACTCCTCATTGCATGGGCCTCAGGTTACTTTTGGTTACACAGATTAAAAAAAAATATCCTTTACTCAGGTTCAGCACTTCTTAACAGGGTGTTTGACTACAGTATCCGAATGCTACTTTCACATGGAAGTGTTAAAATAGCTCATTTGCCAGGATTTTCCACAGCTACCAGTCTCACTTCTACACTGACCTGCACACTGACCTTTTTGCTGTTTTTGTGCCCAGGTACATTTCCTTAGCATTATGTAATACTTGCTAAATTTAGTTAAGTTTTATGGGAGGTGGTTAACAGTTAATGATATATGTTAGTGTATATGTTAGTGTATCCAGCTCCAGAGGTACCAACATCAACTGTTTAGCCAGAATATTTATGATTATTGATCACTTGCTACATGACACACCTGAAAATTATACTTTTATGTTTTTTAACTAAAGCAGTGGTCAGACCAAATGTGAATGAAAATTTATCTGGCTAAAAAGCCATTTTGCTGACAGGAAGAAAATGTGAAATACAAGACACATTTGCTTTGGCTTGTGTCAAAGTATTCTTTTGACACGTGGATTTGTGTACTTAATCTAGTGAGCCAATTGCAAAAAGGGGGAGTATTCAGCATTTCTGTGTCTGTGCACTGTAAAATGTAGTACCATTTAATATTTTCTTTCAGTGGGTATTATTTTTAGAACTATTATTTGTATGTATTGCATTATTATGTCTTCCTGTGTGGGCAGACAAGTGATTTGTACAAGTGTTTTGTTGCAGTAGTAAACTTGTAAATATAAGAGATTTTATTTAATGTCTTACGCATTGGGGCTGCTAGGACTTTCTTGTTAGCAATGTTGGCACTGCTGCACCTTTATCATTCAGTACACAGGGAAATGAGACATTCTGTATAATAACACAAACACTCGGTTAAAGTTTTTGAACACTGTTCATTATTTTTAGCTTAAGTTAAACCAGCAGATTGGGGCCTCAATACCTGTGGACGAATACACTTTAAATCCTCTCTAGGAGACATTTGGCCCTTAACTGTGCACCAGCTTTAAGAAAGCAACACACAGCATTCTTGAGTGTAATTTCAAGAGCAGCACGCTTTATTTAGACAGGTTTAATCTGACCTCATTTCCATCTGATCTAGTTTAGATTCAGGCTATTTCTTCATCTCAATATTTTATCTTTCACAATAGTGTAATGAGACAATGCATAGAGGGTCCATTATTTCTAAACCCGGCCTTTCTGTTTGTGTCCATGTACAAGAAAGGGACCTTATGTGTGAGCTTGTATCCTCCTCCCTCTAGTTGCCTATGTGTCATCTCTCTAGAACCCAGCCTATTTGCCTTTGGCCTGAAACTGTTGCTCGGAGCAGTGCAACATGGCAACACTGCCCCTGAATGCTTTCCGCATCCCTGCTATTTGATTTAACCTGAGGTGAATGGTTTGTGAATGAGGGCTTTGTGCTTGTGTAGATTGCTTACCAATCCAAATTTGCTTCCCTGAGGTGGTGGAAGTGTCCACGAGGTCAGACCAGTACAAGAACATGAACATGTTTGCACATGGACACAAACAAAAAAATACATCTGAAAATAGCGAGTAAGAGTAGGTGATATGACAGTTTTACAGTTTGACATGATTTATCATACTATTGATATATCATCGCTCTGCTGAGCCCAAATAGAGGTCCTGGTATTGAAATGACAGTGTTAAATTTAAAGCAGCTGCACAACACTTTATTTTGAAGCAGTTTATAGCACTAAATGTTTGCAGAAATGACTGCATGCTCCCTTTCCTCTCTGTTGCAAATATGTGGGATTCATTTGAGAAGCAAGAGCAAACTCCTCCTCCCAGTTGGACACAGACAAGAATGCTACTAAATGCTGTCCAAACACTCCGTCACTCCCACAGGTCTGCACTGAGCTGGTGAAACTGAGTTTAAGGGAAGCAGTGTTGTAACGTTTTTTAAGACGCTGATCACTGAAAACATTTTGACCAGATACTTTTTTAGTAAGCTGGATTAAGTAATGGTGGTGAATGTGAATTAATTCTTAAGAGTCTGAGTGGTGCTGGGCATTTGGGTGGTTATCTCCACTCTTTATCCCAAATTCCACTGAAAAAGGATGTGTAGAATGCAGAGGCTGGCATGTCCAAGCAGGTCTTTAGCTGCAGGAAAAAGAGAAAAACACTCAAACACATTTAAATTTACTTTGCCTCTGCTCCCGTTATGTTATCCTGTCATTCCTGTTATCATGGCTTTGTCTTTTTAGTTACATACCTGGTAAACAAATTGTAATTCATTCCGCTCATTCCTTCTCACTTCATGTCCATTTTTTCCCCAGGCACTACCCCAAGACTGGCTTCACCAGTGTGGCCGATACTCCAGAGAACCTCCGGCTCAAGCAGCAGAGCAAGATGCAAAGCCAGGTAGGCTAAACTTTGTTCTCATCCTCCTCTTCCTCGCTCACCCGTCTTGCTCAAGCCTATCCATAATCCATTATGTCTTCTTCCTGTCTGCCTGTTTGCTTCCGTTACAGTAAATGACTGTAAAATGCTGCTCTGGTCACAGTAATTACTTACGTTTGAATGGTTACTATCTGACACTGTGTATGATCTTTTTTCTTCTCTGATACTTTCTGGCCATCCTTACCTCACTGATCAGCAGGTCCTGCTGTCATGACAATTGGATTCTCTTGGCAACAGTCTACAACAGACGGACTCTCCATACCATCCAAAATAAAGGCTATCAAAATTTCCCACCCTCCTCTGCACCCAACTTACACACACACTCACCACCTGATGCCTGTAATAGGCAGTGACTGACCTTTCTATATTAGTACAGCAAGGTCTGTGAATATTATAGTCCTGTCGAGCTGAGAATAATGTTAAACATTGTAGCAATTATACCAGTCAATGAACAAGAAGTGTAAGATCAGTAGGAGACCCAAGCATAGATGGTATTATGTCCAGTGATCTCCGTATGAGGTCACACTCCCCATGTAGATAGTATAAGCACCATCTGCTCTTGTTCTTTGCCATGTTTGTTGCATTTCGCCCTCCTTTTCCCCCAGGCTTTTCTCCCACCCACCCCACCCTTCTTTTTCCGGTTTCGCAATGACCTTTCCCTGTTTCTTTGTCATTTGCCCTATCAAAATGAATAGACATGGCTTAACATTTCCTTCTATTTAAAAAGAACCACTCCTAACCACAACCTTAGCCTTATTTTATTGGCAGTTAATAGAGATTGATTTCAGACAACGATACCAAGACTTTGGGTATTTTTAGGGCTTCTGAGCACCATACATTTATGTGAAATATGCAGATTCAAGATAGTAATTAACAATGGGAATCTAGTTTACATTAAGAACTAGAATGTTACTCTGGGAGCACAGACCAGCCAAGGCCAAAAGTCTGTTCTATTATGTTAATAAAACCTGCTGCTATAACTATATATATGTCTGAATATATTCCAAAACAATTAGAATTAGTGTATCTAACACTAATGCACAGTTATACTTATGGGTATTGGAATGTATACAAGCTTTTCAGGCAAAATGTGAATGAATTACAAGGTATATGAACAATAAAGCATTGCATCTCGCACAGTTAACAAAAGGGGGAAATAATATAAAAGCTCTACCCAGTGATTTCTTTCTTTGCCAATGCTACACCCTTCCACCTAGTTTTATGAGGTTTGTACTTGTCCTACAGTGCTGATGACAGACAGACAAACAAGCAAACAGCATTAAAAAATAATGCTGTTAAAATATAACAGCATTATAATCGTAACCAGATACAATGTTTTAAAGTAAGAAATAAAGCCACTCTGGAGTGGTGTGTGCATCGTGAAACAAAGCAGCGTTACAGTTTGCAAAGTATTCTTTTAATCATTACATTTGATGCTGTGAAGACAAGTTATTTTCTTATCACAAGTTAGTTCCGTGTTATATATTTTTATATAACAGCTATAAACAGTTGTTCCCACACCTGCTTCTTTTTTCTCTTTTTTATTTTAGTTACTGTAAAAACTTTTTTTTTATAAACTTACTGATCAATAAAGCACTTAAACTGGTGACTCTTTTCAGAAATATTAAATAAGCTTAACATATCGACCATAAGTTTTTGGTTTTTTTTGCTTTTGCAGCTGTAAGTTCTTTTGAACCAGTGAAAGTCCTTGTGAATGAGTTCTTACAACAAACAATAACATATTACAATATAAACATCTGACCAATCATTTCAGCAGTGCTAAGGGAGTTAACTGTGCAATAGCAGAATTAGTTGGCCTAATTTTAAAAAAGATAGAGATAACTAAGAGATTACTAAGTGGCAGTCTGGTAAGAGAAACTCAGACAGTCTTATTATTATATATATATATATATTTTTTTTGCATAGACATTCAGCAATGATACAAGCCCTTAAAAGCACAAGAACCCTAATGGTTGGTACTGTTACAGTGGACGCATAACACTCATAGCAGTGGCGTTACTCATCATTTTTGGCATAGTTGTGTGGCAGAGAGGGTCTTTCATTTCTCTCTCTCTATTTAGGGTCTTTGTTTACAGGCTGTGGGAGTGCAGCAGGCCTTCTGGGTCAGCACGCTTGGACGCTTTATGGGGAATTTCCGGGACGATGGAGAAGTAATGAGGGGGTGGGGGTGGGGTGGGCATGTTGATCTGTAGAACGTCAGCCTTGTAAGAGTATGTGTGTTACAATTTCAGTCCCTGTTTTTCAGATCAGTCAAGAATATATATGTGGTGGTATGTTTGAATTGAGGTCAGGCTGTGTGTTGGCCTGTTTGACGATAGGCCACCTTGTCTGTAGCTAC
>JAOVVF010000051.1:16597430-16614879 GCA_028565595.1 Duopalatinus emarginatus | reverse complement strand
GCTGTGGTGGACCTGGAGCTTTTCATGAGAACACAGGAGGCATGATGTGGGACCACTCCCAACCAAGGCACCATGCACACACCCAGTCATTCACCTATAAGGCAATGAGTAGGCAATTCACCTACTGATGTGGTAGGATAAAATCCAGATCTTGAGGTGACAACATTACCCACTGCATCACTCTGTCACCCAAGCTTAATATTATATCAGAAATTTCAAACACATTACCTAAGACAAGGCTACGTAATATATCAGGGGTTTATTTATCCATTTTATTTTTTTAACTTTATTTGTTTTTAAAGATTTTTAACCTATTTCTAACATATATTTCTATACATTTACTGACAGAAAATTATACATCATGTATGTTAGGTAGCCATGTTTGGTGCAGAAAATCACAAGTTGACTACAGATATTGCTAAAGTCTATGTCTATGTATTTGTCTATGAAGCATAGCCAGTGGGGTCTGTGATTTTTCATTTAGTTACAGTGGCGTAAATTATACCCATCATTATAAAAGTTTGTATATTTATTATTCAGTCAGTATATTTTTTAGACCATTTGACTGGTCAGTTGAATTGTATCGGTTTAATTTAAGAACTTTAAAAACAAATCAGTCTGTATATGATAATAAAAAGCTCAGGAACCTTTGGTTTATAGGATGTATGAGAAATTTTGCCTATGATTACAACATCAAAAAAAATAAAAAATCAGATAAAAAAACATTAAGCATTTAACATTCCTCCCAGCCTCATCTTTCATTATTATCATCATCATCTTAATCATCAGTGCAGCCTAGGTCTCAGTCAAGGACAAACACCTACAATGTGTGTTCAAGACAGAATAAAAACAGTTGCTGTTAAAGTTGCCAGACCGGACTTATATGTTAGTATACATGTCTATAAATTGCCCTAATTAAATATTGTCTAAACCACATCATGAGTCAAGTGTTTCCGACAGCTCAGTCTGCTCAATCTGGCAACGCTGCTGCAAGCAGCCTGAGTGACCAGTAGATGTCACCATGTTATCAAGTCTTGTGGTCTGTGTGGCTTTTAAACTACTCTGGGTATGGGAGCTCAGAGATGTGTCATTACACCCATCTCTGCTCCATTTTCTCCATGACCAGGATGATCCCTGCACTAACCTAATTCTCTGATCAGTGTCTATAAAAACAAGTGCGTATTTTGTAAATGAATGATTCTTAATGTGAATACCACAAATATTGTTTAGCATATGAGTGGTGGTGTGTTGGCAGCTGAAGCTTTCTTGAGGCAGAGAGATGTAGTGAAGGGAAATATGGGGCCACAGCAGGAGCAAGCTTCCTGTTGTTGAGGACTGAGAGTTTCCCGTCATAGAGCTCGAAGGAAACGCCAGAGGATGTCCTGAGCGCCTCAGAATGTGTGAGATGGAGAGTAAGGGAATAAATGAGTGAAGGAGAATGGACGGTATAAATAGATGCTTTGAGTAGATTTTTGGGCCTTTCCTTAGACAAACCAAAATGGCCATTCCAAAGATATTCTAAAAACTACATTACCCATACTCCCTCACGCTGTAACTACAGGAATAGCTGGAAGCACAACACAGAGCCATATGGCTCCATAACACCAACAGGATCAGTAGTAGTGGTTGTCAACGGTGACCGCTTTCTCCATCTATGGAGGAATGGGCGTGGCAGATCTGCTGAAGGATCCAATACACTCACTGCTATTGGGTCACATGATACATCCTCTCATTCTCCCTCTGATCCCCCTTTCTCAGGATGGTAATGCCTTGTGTGTCTGTGTGTGTGTGTACTGTACCATTAGAGGAAGGGAGGGAGGAAGGGGGAGGGGTGCTGAGGGTGGGGAGGAGGGGAAGCAAGGGAGGGAAGGGAGCGTTGAGCTGAGGCACAGAGATGAAACCAGCTTAGTGAGAGTGAGCAAGCAAATGAGTAAGAGGAGTGTGTGAACGAGCAACACGATCATTCACGCTTCCCTGTGACCTCGAGGTAGGAAAGGAAGATCACCCACAAACCTTTTCTCCTGCTATCTGAATGAACAAGTCATAGATAGAGAAGGAGAGACATCAGAGGGAGAGGAAGAAGGAAGACCTGAGCAGTGCTCCTGACATCGTTGACTTTGCTGCTGGAGGAAGACAGAAGGACAGGCATAGGGACGGTGACAGGAGAGCATGGTGCTTCTGGAAAGGTTCAGCTACATGAAAGTGTGTATCCTGACCTGGAGCTTGTGCATGAAGAGAATGGCCAAGGATCATTGCCATGCCAGCATCTAAGAGGCTTCAACAAGCTTACTGAAGACATGGCCCAGGTGAGGAGGTTTGGCAGAGAAGGGTGGAGATTGCTTGATACTGATATGCACATTTGCACACATGCTCACACACACACAGACAGATTGTAAACATGTAAAGCTATACCACCCACTGAAGGTGCAGCTTTAACAGCCGTGTCCTCCAGAGGCTTAACGGTGAGCTCTGCTTGCTGTCACTGGAGCAACAGTGTGTTTTTAGCTGTGAGGAGGGACAAGTGTAGCCTGGAAAAAGGAAGGAGAATTACTGTGCAATGCTAATTGACTGTGTTTGGTTTCTTTGTAAATGCAAAACAGTTGTGTGAATGTAAAGATGAGCAAATTGTTAATATTTAGGTTTATGGGCATGTTTTGGAACAAAGTGTGTCAAACAAGCTGCTAAGTGAGACTATATGCACTTCAGTGTGTGTCTACAGGTATATGGGTGTGTCTGTTTTAACCATATGTATTTCCCAGCAATCTCATTTCCTACTAATGTGAACATGTCTCTTGTGTCATAAAATAGCATGGACATAATGATTCAGTAGTTGTTACGGTAACTCAAGACTTTCTAAGGTAAAGCCACGCCGGCGCCTAGAGGACAGGAACTTCCTCAGTAGTCGTGAATGCTGAGAGAGAAAAAAAACTGATTGTTGTAACTTCATTAGTGCTGTGGTCAAGGATGCTTTGGGGAAACTTGGCTCACTGAGCATGGTCCCACCTCTATTTGTGTTCCTGTTGTTAGCATGTGGTGTGAGCAGTGTTTCTGGTCACTGGGAACTGCTGAATTCCTGGACAGATTGTCATCAGTTGTATTTTAGTTTAGGTTATATAAGCGGTATAATGGGTGGGCTGGAAAACTCTATCATTTGGTGTGGAAGTTTTTAGATAAAAGAGTGATAATGATTTAGGTCAGCATGCTGAAGACCCTACTGCAAGACTAGATCTTTATACTTTATGTTTTCATTTACTTATTTTTTTATTTAATGGAGCTAATGGAGCTATCTAATGGAGCTGTATGTTTATTGTGTATTGTTAATTTGCCTGTGCAACTATACAGATTTTCGTCCCACGCATGAACCTTTAGTGACATTATATATGGTCTGACAGAATTTAGGAATTGAAAGAGCAAAAGATGTCAGTCAAAGTAAGCTGAAAGAACAAGAGTGGAGAGAAAATGGACAGCAAGATAGAGTGAAAAGGCTTCAGCGTAAAAGGAAAAGACATCAGTCAAAATGCACTTAAGTACAGAAACAGGGCAATTATGTGAGCAGTGAGTGTGCAAGTGTGTTTATGTATACATGTGTATGAGAGATGAAGGGTGAGTTGTTATGTGCAGTTTGGTCCTCTATGCCCTAAGGGTCTAATCTAACTCATCCTGTCTCTTAGATCTTCTGTTATGCCAATTCTCTCTCTCTCTCTCTCTCTCTCTCTCTTTCTCTCTCTTTCTCTCTCTCGCTCGTGATTTATGTCTTACCATAAATTGGATGTTTCTTTCTGTCTATCTTTTCACGATAAATGATCTTAGACATTGCTGGGGCAATCGGTCCCATCTTCAGAAACTGCAGTAAAAGATGTGTGTGCGTATCTTGACATACCCGGACCTCCCATGTCCGTACTGGGTCTCGGTGCCTCTGAGATAGTAGACGCACCCACTCTTTCTCTGCTCTCTTTGCTTGCTTTCTTTCCCATAGGCAGAACATATCATTACACAGAGTTAAAGGAGCTTCTCTGCCTCTTTCCAAAACTGCACTTTTGTCACTCAAACCGCAGACACAGGACATTGAATCCAAGTCTCAATACAATGCAGACTTGCCTCATATACATCTCAGTAGCACTGTTTCAGATTCCTGTGCTGGGTTGTATGAATAGGTTTAGAAATAGAAGCTTTCTTTTCCCATACAAAGTGATTTCCAAAGTAGCGTGACCTCTGTTTATTCACTGTAATGATCTCTGTGGACATGCTGCAGGCTGGACTATGAAACCAAAATGAGGTTGTTTCAAAAACATTTGCTCTGTTCCAGTTCCATTTAGTTTTGGTTACTGAGTCCTAATAGAACAAGCCTACAAACTGTATAACTGTCTAATGTCTGATTGACGGATCAACAAATAGCAAGTGAGAGCTGGAAAATACTTGGTCTCATTTTGGTGAACAACTGTCTCTATATATTCCTTAACTTTCTCTGTCTCTTCTTCACACACATACACACGACTAAAAACTGCAGTAGAAAGACAAACAGTGCTGCACTTGTGTTTGGGGGACAAAAGAGTCAGACTGTTTATTGTGACTATTGAAACGGAATGGCGTGCGGTTCAATTCAGTTTTCAGTCAATTACGAAAGTAATTTTTTTTAGGAAGTGATCATCCCATGGGCCGCTCATGGTACTTTCCTCTTGGCCTTGGCATCTCTGAGTTCTGAGTGGGTGAGGTGCATCTGTGTATTTATATCCTCAGGAATGTTTTGTTTGGTGTTTTATTCTTACCCTGAGAGAGGTTGGTCCGTCAAGCAAACATCTCTGCCATGCATTAACCCTAGTCTGATGACTTCATGGAATTCAACTTGTTGGTCTTAACCAGGGTCTCTGCAGTGTGTCCAGTCTTTAGTGTTGTCTGGTGTTGCTAGGTCTACGAAGGGAGTGACTGTTTTTACTGGTTCAAAACAAACAAGCTGTCACCCTGGTAGAACCCTGTATATGCGTGTGTGTTTATCGAAGCTTTTATCATCTTCAGTGTTTACGGCTGCTAAATGTGGGTTTGGAAAAAATGAACAATATTGGGATGTCTAGTCTTTCATAGTAGATGAAAGTCTAGTGTAACTTTTGTAAGATTATGAGAAGAAATGAGAAAACAAGGTGGACGAAAGTGCTTAATTCTTGGGGAATTACAAAACAAGAAAATTAGTTAGGTGGGCGTCAGTCTCTCGCCCTTAAAAATAATCAGAGCCTCTGAGAAAACAAAGCAAGCTGTTTCCAGGATATAAACTGGCACAGTATATTGTGTGTGTGTGTGTGTGTGTGTGTGTGTGTGTGTGTGTGTGTGTTTCACTTTTCCAGATACTCTGGAGGGGTAGAGGGTTGGGCAATCGGGTTAATGTTGACGTCCATGTGTTTGTGTTTAAATGTGATGTAGAATAAATGAGGTAGGTGGTAGAAACAGGGAATAAAGGGATATATGGGCATCCTAAGGATGAAGGATTAAAACTGTTTCACAACCATTGTGGGTCTGTGGGGGTGAACAGGAATCTGCATGCACGCTTACACCAATATGTTTATACAACTCACATAATCACGCCCATACTTTTCTGCTATGCGGCTATGAATTATTGGTATTCATTTCAAAAGTTATAATTCATGTATTATGCCATTGAACAGATAAGAATGTTATGCATTCCTTGGCCTTGTTGTTATTCTATGGTGTAGGAGGAGATTAGCACATGGAGAAGCTACGTGCTGCACATTTTCCCCAAAATTGAATATGTTTTTCTAGTGTATAGGGCAGGCTGAGGATTTACCAGGTGATATCTCCAAGCAGACACAGATATCACAGAAGAAAGCACAGGGATCTTCTGATCAACCTATGACGTGTTCACATTCATAAGGATTATCCAATAAGGGAGTTTTTTTCAATTAAGTACTATTAAGTTTTTTTGGCTAGGTTATTAGAAAAAAAACCTATGCCAATTAAGCATCTTTAAAATGAGAGTAAAAACATGTACCACCAACAACCAACCAATCAGAACACTTTTAGTTTGAAGCTTTAGAGAGAACAATTGAAGAGCTTTTTTGTGCATTTTAAGATAAAAATGCTAGCTTCAGCTAACATCTGACAACACTTCTGTCTAATTGTAACTTTTAAACAGTATTAGTCCCAGGAAGTCAGCTCAAAGTGTCAGAGTGTAAGTGGTTCCCAGTGGCGTGTATTAAGAGTGCAATATGAGTGATATGAGAGATTCTGTGGTTGTGTCCCTCCAGCACAATTCCTTCTTCTCTGACTGTAAGGGAAATGAGAACTAACTCACATGTTGGCTGTGCTAGGCGTTGTCTAAAACACGCTTGACTAGGCTTCACACACCTACACACCAACCTGCGTAATTAGTAACCTAGATCTGTAATGTTGGGACAAGAAATAGTTATTTAACCTCTGTTATATTCCTTTACTTTTGAGTGGGCATATAGTTTTCATGTGATCACAGTAAACAGACAATGACCTTTTAAAGCAGGCAGTGAAATGTGCATGCTTTCTGGCGCCCTCTTGTGGTCAGAGTGTGGTGGTGCGCCTTCATGAATGGCATGGTGACAGAATGAGTGATTATATATTTTAGGAGCATTTTGCCAGTTCTCTGTAAATAGACAGATGGACTCTCCCTCACTGTCCTGAACAGGCAGATGTTCCTCTTTTCTTGCACAACAACAACAACAACATATTTTGCCCATGAATTTACTCGTACATTACATTAATCTCCTATAAACTTCATTCAGAATTCAGTGGTAATAGGCAGGTCTTTTTTTCTTTACAGTAATCAAATGACTACAACCAGTTAAAGGTGCAGTAGTTGCATTTATTTAATCTGTACTTATTTAATTAACCTGAAAGATATATTAACTATAAATAAAAAACAAAATGAAAAACAAATCATTAAGCCTTGCAAACTTGCATAAAAAATTATTTACACATGTTTGGAATACTGCCGTGTGTTTGATTGCACCTCCTCTCGGTAATTTTATATAAATGATACTCTATGTTTAAACAAGTTTAAACAAGTTGATTTAATTACCCAATAAAGAAATTAAAACCCTGTAATGCATATTCATGGCACACCTTTTTATTTTTGTGTAGGAATTCAACATGAAACCTGATTACCGTGTCAGGTTCAGAAATCAGCCCCAAAGCTGTAACATTATCCCAGACTAATGAGAAATATGTTACATGGTGGCCCTGGAATGAGACCCTTGACAGAGACTGGATTAGGTGCTGTGGCATGTGTCATTTCAGAAGACCTCTCTCGCTCCATCCACACCCTTCTTCCATTCCTTCACTGCTCTGCCTTGTGCCCCCCCTCATCACTTTCTAACTCTGTCTAGACTAAACCCACTCATGTGGGATGAAGGGGTGTTAGGATAAATCTAAGAGATTTTAAGAGGTCCTGCCTATGCAATTATGGAGCTTAATGCTGTTTGTATTTTTCCTTTGGTGGATGTCCTGGCTATAGTATTTGACACGAGGACACGTGTAAGATGGAAACATAAAAGTTAAAAATATGTCTAGCTTTAAACTGAGACTCAAGCCACAGTATTAAACTTTCAGTCACATTTAGGTCTACCATACAAATATATTAAACACTTTAAATAGAACCATAGAGACAATTTGCATTTGTCTCTTCTGGTTAAAATTTGACAAACACAAAAAAAGCTTTTTATTCCTCACTGATTCAGAGGCTAATGGCATTTTAATAACATCGTTTCACCACAGGGGTTTTGTGTATTTATTACATTTCTTTGAGAACATTAAATAAGACACACATTTGGCTGCACAAATATTAATAAGCATTAATACTTTTAAATCCCCCCTTTCCCCCTGATGTCGTTACATGCAGCATTTATTATGTAATAGATTATTATGTGTGTGCGCCTCTTGCCCTTGGGAGGATGTCACCTAATGTCAGCTTCAAAATGGTGTCTCAGTTCACTGAGCACTATCTTTCAGCCTTAGGCCACAATGACACTGTTGTGGTCAAAAGAACGGAAGTGGCTCACACACAGTCAGACAGATAGGACAAGGAATCTCCTTCACTTCCTATGTGTCTATTTACCCGTATAACCTTGACTTTTTTTTTTTTTTTTTTTTTACACTTTTACTTTCCTTAGAACTACCCATTCATAAAAATGTTGTGTGTATCTGTGTTTTATTTTTGGTATACATTAATAAAGATATTGTTGTTATTATTATTATTATTTATTTTCAATATTTAGTTTTCATATGGTCTAAGCAAAGTATTAAAAACAATAATCTAAGACTTTTCCCCATGTATAACTGTATAAAAACAGATGATGCATTATTGTTTTTTCTCTGGTCTATAGAAATGTAATAGAATGTGTGTTTGGGACATTGGTGTTTTTGTGCAGCACTTGCCTGTGTATAATAGAGCCAGCATTCTGTTTAGAAGCATGTACTTGTGTGTGTGTGTGTGTGTGTGTGTGTGTGTGTGTGTGTGTGTGTGTGTGTGTGTCTGGGGGTTAATCAGCAGGTCATGGGCACTGTATTATTCATTTGTACACAATGCCCACCTGCTGTTTTGCTGCACTCCAGCAGCAACTGGTAAATTGTGCCTGATTGATGGGCCTCTGAAATGGATATTTAGAGTCAATGCACATCGATTTGCATCTTCAAGTTTTATTGGGTACTTTTCACTCCAGGTTCATCCTCTAAAATGGATTACTGAGTGCATGGTGCTTTTTTAGTAGATTGAAATGAGCATTTATGGTGCATGTTAGCATTTCACTTTCCTCATTGTTGGGCTTTTGCAGTGCTATTTAGAGCTCCTCCATTTACACACATTTCTCTGTTTACACACAGTTCTGTTTTTCCTTGTTGGTGTTTTATATATAAATGTATATATAACAATTGTGGATATACTGTACCTTTTTAAAATGAAAGGTATATGTTTGGACTGTAATTATTTGTTAAAGCTTTGAAGCTTTAAAATTACACTGTATGCGGTTTTCCTTGTTAGAAATAAAACATACTGCAGTTTTTTCACTCTTAGACCATCAGTGTAAGTGCATCTGCTCTCTGAGTAAATGTTTCAGTACCCTGTGCACTGTGCATGTTTTTGTGGTCACTCAGAATAGCTTTTTTTTTAAGATTCGTGAATCTCTGTTTTTCTTCTCCTTCTTCTCAGCAGTGCTATTTTGGGAGCTGTTCCATTCAGAAATAGCCTACAATAATAACATGCTCCGTGGAGTGTAAATGTCTTCCCAGACTCTTTGCACCTGCCCAGGGGCCCCGCGACTCATACAGGCCCTGCCCTTCCACACTAGCAGACATATAGCACAGAGTGCTGATTGGCTGACACAGGCTGTGGTGCTTTAGATGACCATGCCCTCCCCCATGAGAGATGTGGAGGGCGGGATGTTTGTTGCTGGTGCTGGTGTGCTCATGTTGAAGATAACGGTCAGTGAAGAGAAAACGGGATGAGTACTGTGTCTGAATACTGAAGTTGTGGTATACAACACAGGATATTGTCTTAAGTGTGTTACAGTTCTGCTAAACGGGAAGGTGTTGTAAGTTGAACTATTTATTAAGTCTGTGGGTTCAGGCTCAGACAAATGTCATGAATGGAGTTGCCTTCTGCCTTGTTGGAATACCACCAGTGTCTCAAAGTGAAGTAAGTGAATGTAGTTTTTATTGTATTTTAACACAATGACTACCTATCCATGCAATATAGCTGTCTGTTTTCCGTTGTTACACTGTATTATGGCTATGTCATGTGACACACTTTTGAGGTTGACCATGAACTAACTACCTATACTAAATAACACTAACCTTACATTTTATATCTTAATATATTCAGTTTGTATGAATAGAGGTGTCTAAACTGTTAAAAGCTGTGAATAATCTGAATTAGAAGAAAAAAGGTGGTGTACAACTGCATATGTTGGCTACAGTGGCAGACAGAAGGGACATTGTGGCCATCACTTGAGCCCCCATAGAGGAGGAGGAGGAGGAGATATGTGTCAATGCTTATTGTTCTGTACAGTACAGTGGCGTTTATACTTGCTACAGCCAGCTGCATCCTTTCCATACATCAGAACTAAGGCTGTGGGCAATGGGAACTTTATGAGCCTACCGCATGTGGGATATGTGGGATGGTCTGTTGCAACAGCCAGAATAATAAAGCACTATGGAGCATATGACAAGATATCCAGGAGGGTGTAACCTACTCTGTGGTTCTTCTCTCACTTTTAAACTATCAGTTAAAAAAAAAAAAAAACAAAAAAACACATTTTACTATAAATAAATAAATCCTGGTTCTGTCATGCCAATTCTCAGTGCCTACAAAATGCATAATGTTATTTATCTAAAACCGTGTTACAAGTCACAGATGCACCCTAGATTATTTGTTATTTGTTTCTTTACTGTCTTTGTCTTTGTGGATCAGGGACACTTTTACTACATGTGGGTGTGACCCTGTAACTTTACTTCAGAGGCATAGGAAGGCTAGATCCTGACCGCAACCCTACTGTCTTTAGCAGAGCTGTGGTTAAAGCTTTGTTGCAGTTCAGCCCAGTGTCATTAGACAGCTGTATTGGCTTTGCTGAGATTGCACTAAGTGTACTTTATGCTCGTTCTGGGGCCAGCACTGCCCTAAGGGAAATCCAAAGCGATGTTTAAAACCATCTGAGTAGGTGTCAAGGTAAAATATATACATTTAGGACATAAATATATATAGGATATAAACTTCTGAGCTGGGCTTAAACCCCTCTGAGCATTCAAAGATTTCATTTTGAATTCCCTTCCTGTGCTTTTGTCTACTGAAACAATACAGTGCATCATTATATGGTCCATTATTATGCTCAATTTTTCTTTGCTTCTGTATTCTTCCAATAAAAAAAATTCCCTGAGATCTAGCATGTAAACCTCAATATAGCCTAGATTTAAAGGACATATTTATTTCACCATGACACCTACTCAGATGATAACATCCCTTTGGACTTGTGTGTCCTATTAAGAAGACTATTAAAAGATTATATGAAAGAGTGATAAGGAGAGTTAACCATAATGTGTAAATGAAGGATAGATTTGCCTATGTAGACAGAGTGACTAACTGTCTGGAAACATCCTTGAATAAACTGAGAAGGTCCTTGTGTTTAGTGCACTATTTCCTCTTTTTTGTTCATGATTCGGTTACAGCAACAGCACACGCTAATCCTTTGATATTAAAAGCAAGGAATTGTCCCTGGACACTTGTTTAATGTAGTGAAAGGAAGCGAGGACAGCATGTCACGGCAGTGTCTGAGTAAAGCTCAGCTTCCAATTTAGCATTACATTCTAATGAACATTATGTAAGCCTATAGGAACTGTTTTGAGTTAATGACAAGACACTTTTGCAAGTCTCTCTGGACAAACGTGTCCACCAAATGCCTTAAATGTAAATGTAAATAACATCTTTGCTGATGTCTTTAGCTGACATCATTGCAGAGCATTTAGCCTTAAGGCAGGAACCAGCTTTGGCTTGTATAACAATAGGTGTGAAGCGACTGACATTCAGTTTAGAAGGCCGATTTTCTCCCATGGGATTGAGTCCTTGAGTTGCCGGTTATCTCTGTGTACATTGCAGACTTTTCTCAATAATTAACTTGACCTCTTGCCCCTGTGTGTGTGATTTGAGTGTTGTGGTGTGTGCATGTGTATACTTTCCATGCAGAGGCAGCAGTCCCTCCAGCAAGCTACAATGATGCTAACCTAGTGAGCTTCCCAAGCCTCAGTGGTTATTTCAGCTGGCTATTTGTGTTTCTAGTTCTCATGTCATACATTTATTTTACCTCCTGTTCACAACAGGCCGGTAGGCACTTTAGCTCATTATGATAAAGTTTTGAACGCATCTGGCCTCTCACCTTTTTTAGAGAGTGTGTCAGGAGAGGGGAGCTACTCATGAGTGTGTGGAGTGACAGGGCGCAAATTAAGCTGACCCAGATTGGCATGCTTTACAAGGGAAAACGGCAAATGAAGTGGAGAGAGAGAGAGCTAGAGAATGAGAGTGGGCTTTTGAATGGTCTTTGCTCATATCTGAGAGTGGGAGGTACAAGGCAGGCTTGGTCTTGTCTTTGAAATGCAGTGGTGACAATGAGCCTCTGTCTCTGCCAGGCTCAGAGTGGGGTGTGACATGCTCCTGTGTCACGGGAGGGGCGATATCCAGCACAGGTCAGAGGTGAAAGGTCATGTGCAACTGCTCAGGCTTTCTTTTGAATCAAGGTGGATGGAAACAGTATGTTGTATATTTTTCGAGGGACCTGGTGTGAAGACTGACAGGAGCTCAAAGGGAGGTGAGATATAGAGAAAACACTTTGCCTAGTTGAAAATCAGGAAGGTTACATTTTCAGGCCAGACAGAGGCAGTTGAGGAATGTAATCATATGGAATAATCCGTTAAGAGTGGGATTAGTAGGAATGTGGTCTAGGTTGAAGCAAGGATGATCTCAGGTGTAGGAGCAAGTGCTAGGCTGCCGTCTTTCCTAGACATGCAGTTCTGTTTGCTGCTGCTTTGTACATTGGGGTAACATACTGTGGCACAACTTTAATTCCTCACATGTTTGTTACATGGTCGTACAATAGAGACATACAGAAGGCCTTAAGCCAATAATATTACATACCTGCTGTTTATAGAGACACTTTCACTTACACATGCATGCAAAAAAGTGGAAGTGACATTGGTAAATGTCTGAAGTTATAATTTCTCCTTTTTTTGCTGTGCAGCTATTTAATTACACACAGTTCTCCAATGGTTTTTTAATCCTGAATTAATGAACATAGATGCCATAGGCCTCTATAAGCAGGACAGATCTTAATGCAGATTCATGTAAAAAGACCTCAGTCTTCAATGTTAATGTGGAATGTGAAACAAATAGAGAAACAGAAGAAGATTAATTCTTTTAATTTATCCTTTCTGTATACTTATCCTTATCCCCCAAATGTCATGGTGTGGATTTAAGTACACATGACAACAATCTGGTCTGTATATGCTGCTGTAATAACCCAGACTGAAAGCAGAAGAGGCTAAGGGAGAAGGCATCTGTGTGGGTGGAATTGTAAAGCCTTTAAGCTAAGTGAAACAAGTGATGAAGTGACATTGTGTGAGACCTTTGCTTTTATTCCAGCCACCCTATGTGGACAAAAAAAAGTAAGCTGTGTAATCATTATGCATTTCTTACAAAAAGATGCTCAAACCTTGTAAGGATGATTTAACAATGATTAAATACCTTGTTGTGCTCGCTCCATGTTTGTTAGGGTGAACTGATCACTTATTCTCTACTGAGACGTGCTTATGTTAGAGTCAGCTCCATTTACGGTTATCAGCGGCTTTAGCAGGATGGAGCAGGGTTGACTGGATTGGCCCCACATGTCCCATTGTTCATCTCTGTCACTGACTGCATTGTCACATTGGTTATATTTGTGCAGTGTCTCTGTATCCTGTGTCATCATCTATCTTCCCTGCTTACTCTTCGAACTCTTTTCCAATTGAAATTTATCTGTGTGTATACATACATATATATCTGTGTGTTTACCACTTTGCATCTTCTTTTGCTGGAATACTCCCTCAATCCCGCCATTGTTATGTTTTATAGCACAGAGCTGACAGAATAGAGTAAAAAGCAAACTGGTCCATTACAGAGTAAAGTCAGTTTTTTTTGTTCTGAGAAGCATCATGTGACAACCATGTAATCAGCCTCTCAAATGACCATATAAAAAGATTTAGTTCTTTTGTGCAGCAGTCACAATTTTCGACTTTTTCAAACTTTTTCTTCCAAACTGCCGTTTCTTAAATGTATTCACACTCAAACACAGGCTCTTTTCTCTCAGTCCTAAAGTCAAACTGTGGGTGCGTTTCTCCTACTATAACAGGAATCCGGCAGTGACAGCCAGGTTGTTGAGTCTAAAATGAGTCGACAGAGATATAGTGAGTTGAGAGAGGCATAGTGAGCTGAGAGAGAAAGAGGGAAAGAGAAAGCGAGAGAGAGAGAGAGACAGAGAGACAGAGAGAGAGAGTGCATGGAAAGAGTAACTCATCATACCACCAGCAGGCTGCACTGAGCTGGACAGAGTGAAGACAAGCACAGCACTAAGGTAGACTAGATAGAGAGATAAGGTTAGAGGAGGGCTGCAGAAAAGGGTGAAACACCGGTCACTTTAATGACAGTGATCACACCAGCTTGACAAATAGGAGGACTACTGTTATGTGGACACTTTGGAAGAGGAGCTCTGGAGAAGGATATTGACTGCATACTGAGTAGGAGCACCAGAAGAGACTTTTGGAGTATGAACAAGTACAATATTCTTCTACTTCATGGAGCTTGTGTAATGTTCTCTTGCTGCTCACTGTTCAGTACCTGACTGTGGAAATGATCAGTGGATAATGAACAAAACAAGAACAGGATTGCTATGTAAACAGCAAAAGAGGCCCCACTGAGTGTGGCAAATGAAGATGTTAAGAGTTTTTACAATTGGACACATAATTGGATGGGACAACACCACTGATGACCCTTGCAGGGTGATGAATGGACTATGGCAAACTAACTACAATGCAGAGTTAGACAAGAAATGTTAATAGCAAGGCTTGGCAAGACATTTTCTATACCAGAATTAAGAAGTTATTCATTATTTACCAAACATACAGCTCAGGATATTCTGGAAAGAAAAGAATCTGGCAGTCATTTATCAGTTGGGAAATTGAGGGAATCCAGATCTCATGGCTGTTTTATGATTTCTACATGGATGGGTCTGTTTTGATGCCAAGACTAACATGATTCAGTCTGAACAGGATCCTCTTCTATAATGATTTAAGAATGTTTTGGAGATTATATTTAAGTTCAGATGCTCATGTCCATGGAAGAGTGAGAATAAACCCATCCAGAGAAAGACTAACCCTTGCATGTCCTGTCAAGTGGTGGTTGTGACTTTAGGCTGGGATGTGGGCTATAAGACGCTCAGTGTCTGGGGTTCCAGCTCCAGCTGGTAAGGAATGGTGCTTTGAGTTCCCAGTGGGGGTGGACTGCAGTGACCCTGAGCCACGCTGTATATGGCTGGCAGCTTTGAGGAACTTAAATATCCAACAGAGTCATGTACGATTTCAAAGGAAGAACATGCAGCACTTACATCTACATAAGGTAAGATGTACATACATATTCAAAGGTCGATAAGACCTCAGTACTCACCCACATGCTTTAGGCTGTCATTATTCTTATTCAAACCACCGTAAGTGTGTATTTTATTGGTTGGTGGTAGTCTGTGCTCCTATTTCAGAAATTGTGAGGTTGAGTCTGAGTATTGTTTAGCTGTAGGGTCTGTGCTGGCTTGTCTTGGTTCTTTGCTCTGTTGGGGTTTTGTCTACACCTCCAGCTCCTTATGTAAGACAGAAATCTGAATATATTTTTGCACGCTTGTTGAATGTGTGGAAGGGTGAGTCATAGATGACACTTTACATCAGTCATAGGTTATTCTAAAAAAGAATGGGTTAAATAGGTCAAGAAAAAGAAAAAAAGAAAAGAAATATTTTATATATGGACATGGACATTGTCTATTTCTAGACAATAGGCAACTTTAATAATAATAATAATAATAATAATAATAACAGCAATTATATTAATTATTATTGTTGTTGTTATTATTGTTATTATTATTGTGCGATTTATATGAGTTGAATGGTCCTCTGCATCAATATTCCTGACAGTGCATTGCCACTGACTCAGACAATGTTACATACAATTGTATTTTAATGTTTTATTGATATCTAATTCAACTTTCTGTTATGTAAATCCCGTTACATATAAAACATATCTTACATTTGGCATTCTGGTAGAAGTGAACCTGTATGCATATTGATCTCATAATGCTATGTCATACTAAGTCCCAATCCCTTTTGCATATTTTGTATGTGTGTTAATCTATGTATCCACATGTGCAATTGTTCTGGTGTCCTGGAATCTTGCGGTCATGTGTGTGTTTATTCTCACCTGAATGTGAAATGCCTAGTGCTGGAATTCACAGAGGAATCTGGTCATTTAATCTTAGCACTTACCTCACTCTCATTCCCTCTCATTCTTCTGCTTGTGTGTCATCACTTTCTATGCATCAGGTCCTGAGTATGTGGGCATTGCACAAATTCCTACCCTCTTATATAATTTTAAGCTTCTTTTCAGCATATCATCGCCATCTATAAGTATTTCAGTTCCTCTGCTTCTGTCTTGCTTCTTTTATTTGGAGTTCTGCTAAGCTATTTGGTCTATGAACTATATATCTGCAGATGCAGGGGTTAATGAGAACACAGGGACTCTGGGTCTTTGACACATTTCAGAGAAACTAGAGCAGGAAAAGGTGCTAAATGGAGAATAGACAAAGAAGGAGAAAGGAAGTGGTGGGACAAGTCTTCTAGAAAGTCTTTTTATAAGACTTACTGTATAGTAGAATGCTGAGAGATTTTCCATGTTAGTCAGGAGTATTTTTAGAGAGTAAAGGATCCCCTTAATGGCTAACGAAGGGAGGTACTGCACTTCCTGCTTCAATGTTTCCACTTCCTGTTGTTGTTTTCCGGGCAGTGCGGCCCAGTGCAGCAATGTGAGTTGATGGAATGGTGGTGTGAGCTGGTGTAGAGAGGAGCCCAGAGAGACAGGAAAAGGGTGGGTCAGTGAGAAAGATGAGTGAGGTCTAGGAGGAACACCAGCCACTACCACCTCCGTTTACTTTTGCCAGGCACTTTTATTTCAAGCCACTTACAACTGAGAGAGGTTTAAACTAAGTAGCTGAGGGTTAAGGTGCTAGAATCCACCAGTGGTAGAATCCACCAGTGGTAGCTTGGCAGTGCAGGGATTTGAACCCATAACATCAGCAGCCTAAAGCTGTAACCATTGCATTGCCATCCCTTACTGTTCATGGTAAGAAGCACAAAAGCCCAAACATTAGTTTTATTTCATCTACATTTTAAAATAATTAGAAAAACAAAAATGGTTTAAATGTTGAAGTATTACAGGCTAATGCATACTTCAGCAAGTATGCATTGCAATTCAGCATTCAGCAAGTCGTACTGAACTTTAATCACATTTCTTAGAAGGATGGATTACTCAACCTAACGTACAGTAGTAAATTTACTGTTGGAAGAGGGTGACTTAAGAGTGTCTTGCAGAGGTATTTACTGTAATGTGCCCAGTAAAGATGTACATATTTGCCTAAAGCAGTAAAGGTCATGCAAGCATATATGTTTAATTTTTATTTAATCATATTTGATGAGCACGGATTCATGGAGCACAGTCCAGCTTTTAATATTTCCCCCACATTCAAGTACATGTATATAGATTTAGACAGACTTTATTGTCATGTAATTTACACTGTACAACAAAAATTAAAATTTTCATTGGCTTGAGGTAGACTTGAAATAATCAGTAATAGAAATACAATGT
>JAOVVF010000051.1:16583076-16597330 GCA_028565595.1 Duopalatinus emarginatus | reverse complement strand
GGGACCTGATGAATGACCTGCAGAGAGCTGGGACCAAAGTAACAAAGGCTAGCATCAGTAACACACTACACTGAGAGAGACTCAAATCCTGCAGTGCCAGGCGTGTCCCCCTGCTTAAGCCAGTACATGTTCAGGCCTGTCTGAAGTTTGCCAGAGAGCATATAGATGATCCAGAAGAGGATTGGGAGAATATCATGTGGTCACATCAAACCAAAATATAACTTTTTGTTTTGCTGCAAAGGGGACAGGACGAGTGATCTGCGATAAGGGAAGAATGAATAGGGCCAGGTATCGTGAGATTTTAAGCCAAAACCTCTTTCCATCAGTGAGAGCATTGAAGATGGAATGTGGCTGGGTCTTCCAGCACGACAATGATTCCAAACACACCGCTCGGGCAACGAAGGAGTGGCTCCATAAAAAGCATTTCATGGTTCTGGAGTGGCCTACCCAGTCTCCAGACCTCAACCCCATAGAAGATTTGTGGAGGGAGTTAAAAGTCCAGCGACAGCCCCAAAACATCACTGCTCTAGAGGAGATCTGCATGGAGGAATGAGACAAATTACCAGCTACAGTGTGTGCAAACCTGGTGAAGACTTACAGGAAACGTTTGACCTCGGTCACTCCCAAAAAAGGTTATGTTCAAAATATTGATTTGAACTTTTGTTACTGACCAAATACTTATTTTCCACTATAATTTACAAATAAATTCTTTAAAAATCCTACAATGTGATTTCCTGGAGTGTGTGTGTGTGTGTGTGTGTGTGTGTGTATGTATGTATGTATATCTTAAATTACACTGGACAAGTGCAATCTAAGATATCTGAAAGTTACCTTAGCTATGTGTTTCAAAAGTCCACAGTAAGACTTAGAATCGACTTAACAGAACTGGATCAGTCCATAGTACATCACTGTTAAAATAATAAAATAATGAAACTGCTAAGTGGTGAGTAAAATCTCTGAAAACTTTACCCAGTGCTGTCGAGTATTCAGCAGAAACTTTTTAAAACCCATCTACTAAGTTATTTAATTATATATTGATGTAGTTTTAGTAAATGTAATAAAGTAGATCCTAGTCCTTTATTTATATTATTTCAGAAACCCTGTGGCCTGAGGCATTTTATTTCTTTGGCCCCTACCAAGAACAGTTAGTACACTCTAATGATGAGCAACTTAAGCCAGTTTATCCGTTATGAAAACTATGAATAGACTAAATCAGCAGCCCATCTGTCGAATACATCTGCAGAGTTCCGATGAAGGTGTATTTTTGGAATTTAATGGGCTCTTGTTGTTCCATAGCTTCCACCTTGCTCCTTACCTGACCAATAGTGTAAGGTGACCTCTGTTCACACATTTTTCATTTTTGTCTCGGAGGGAGAATGCGTGCGAGTGTGTAACGTTTTAATACTCCTGTTGTTCTACATCAGGAACCACTGTATTTACTTTTGCCCTGTGCCATTGTTGGTAAGTCCCATGTGGTGGTTGATTATAGCATCAATGTTTAAAATAGACATTCCTGAGACATTCCTCATTCAAGCGTGAAAAGGAAGGGGGTTGATCTTGTGCCCTCACACTGGACGGGGGGAGATTACTGTCACCTCAGAATCACAGGACATGCAGGACGTCTTACCGACAGAACATTCTCATTTTTCCGAGTGCTTTTATTGACCATTTTATAACCTGGTTTCTGTGCTGTTGTGTTATAGGCAAAAGGGCCAAGAGATGAAGTTCTGTTGTCCAATGAGAACACACGTCCAGTGTCCAGGGAAGGTGCCGCATGGAAAGGCCCTCGTACGGTGGTTCTGCAGAAGAACTCTCAGGGCTTTGGGTTTACACTGCGGCACTTTATAGTGTACCCACCCGAATCTGCCCTCCACACCTCTGTAAAGGTAATGTAGCAGGTCCACATAAAATCTTTTAAGAGTAAGGTTATTGTTGTATAATGGTACCTGGCCGCAAGCTGCCACACTGCATTTCAATGTACGCTGCTGGAGGGCATGGCTGCAGTTGGAATTTTCACATGGTTAGCACAGACAAGTGGACTGATAAAAACAGTTAAACGTCCCAGCACAGTTATACAAACAAATTTGTGGACCGGAACTAACTGTTGTATAATGAACCATAATACACATGTGTTTGGGGAAACAATTTTATATTTCGTTTGCATCTTTTGTATTTGTTTTATATATAAAGGTTTACAGTGACATGAGATTAAAATGTAGACATGAGGTTACTTAAGCATGTTCACTTAATCTTACACAGCTGACAAGCTATTATTACCTAGTAAACTAATTATTTTTATATTATTTACATTTTTTAAATAATACAATAAAATAGATGTTCTGCATTACATGATATTTAAAAAAGAACTAAACGTCCTCCCACTCAGATGATGTCTATGTTTGCTTGACTGGTTTAGCACTAGTAAAATAGCAAACAGACCTATTCATATGGCAAGCTATATTTTGGCAGTCTGTAAGCCATATTGCAAGTGGTCACATACCATAATACTTCACAACTTGACATCTGGTAAAGGCCTGTTTTATGTTTAGGCACTTTCATAACTCATCTCAGCTATTTTACTACTCCATTGCTACTGCCGTAACATAATGTGCTAACCCCTGACCTCAGTCACAGCAGTAATGAGCTCAGTGCACTTCAGCGCAATCAGCTGAAAACTGTACCTTAGTCATATTCTCCCTCTCAGCTGTGCACCTCACTTCTATATCCTGCAGTGTTCTCTTGTCCCCCAACTTCTGTAGCTGTGAAGGGGTCAGGACAGACAGACGCTAACTTCTTTGCCGCTAAAGCCTCCTGCTTTTGTGCATCTGTCAGGAATGAGCAGTGTCAGCAAAGCCCCAAAGCCTGTGCACAACCAGATCCAGCCAGACTGACCACTCAGCTTGTGTGTGTGTTCTGAAGATAAAGAGATTGGGATGTTATCATCTGCACCTTATTTGTGTTTGACTGTGCTTGTGCTTTTAGTGTGGTTGATTAGTGTGTTCACAGTGCTCTTGTTAGCTGGTCTAGCATTCAACTTATGTTTACAACCTATGATCTTACCATTTGACAATGGACAATGGTTCCCTCTGCTGGTACATAGAATATATTACATGAACAATACGTAACTATTATCTGATTTTGTTGTAGGATGTGGAGAACGGCAATGGAAAAGGTTAGTGAAGCCCTGAGTGGTTATTACCACACTTCTCATGTATATAACATTTCAACAGAGTGTGTTCATATGTTGAGCTAAATTAGAGTGTGCTGTTTTCCTCAGGGAATCATAGGGGCCGCCTGGAGCCTATGGATACTATATTTGTGAAGAGTGTGAGGGAGACAGGACCTGCCCATCAGGCTGGGCTCTGCACAGGTAGGAGAAACTAAAGCTCTGCTATATTTAGTAGCGCACAAGATACCGTCAACTGTTTGTAGTAAGTGTGTGTCTATGTGTTCTTGTGTTTGTGTGTAGGAGACCGACTAGTAAAAGTAAATGGGGAGAGTATTCTGGGGAAAACCTACTCTCAGGTTATAGCACTAATCCAAAACAGGTAAGGGAATGAGTAAGGACTGAGCTAAGACATCCTACTTGTCTTTTGCCTGATATATACATACTGTCTTCTGTATTTGCACAGATTCTTCAGTTATGCATTTGTGCTTGTGTTTTTGTGTAGTAAAAGTGTGCTGGAGCTTTCCATTATGCCTAAAGATGAGGATGTGCTCCAGTTGGTAAGTGTGAGTATGACTTTCTGTTGTTTCTCCTTCTCTCCTCTTTGTCTCCCAGATGCCCTTTACATTCATTACTACTCAGCATGACAATTATTGATGAGCTACCATTTTCGTGCTTTAGACAGATGACATGCTGACAACTACTTAGTGATTAATTAGATCTGTTGTATAATAATACTGCAGCTATTTAAAAAGTGCATTTACTTCCTTCTTCGGTTCCTCCATTTTTCTCTTTTGCCCCTCCTTTTGTTATATTTTCATAAATGTTTAACTCTACTTCTATTTTTCCTACCTTTACAGGCATACTGTGAGGATGCTTATTTAAAAGGGAATCAACCATACACTGGAGGGGCACAAAACCTTCCAGAGCCTCCTCCGCTCTGCTACCCTCGCAGCAAACCCTCCTCTGGTATGTCCAGCAACCTGTACTGCAGGCGTGGGTCAGCTGGTCTCATTGACAGCCGCTTCATGGGAGACAGTACTGGGGGTACAGGCCGTCGCTTAGAGGTCCCAAGCCTCCATGCACTTCGTAACCAGCGTGCTCGGTCCTCAACCATAGCCATCAACCCTCTGGACTTTCACTTTGCCAACCACAATGCAGCCATCAGCTCAGCCTCCTTGCCCCACCCGCGGAAGGGCAGTCTTCCATTGTCACAGACTGAGCTTTGTCACCAGGCCCTGGCTAAATGGTACCACAGCCAGACAACAGAGCGCCCAGGCATGTCCCAACACCACCGTAGCATCTCTCAGGACACACTGCTTTGCCACTATGGAACAGCCACAGGAGTCAACCAGTCTCCTTACATAGACTCTTGGGTGGGTAGATGGGGTGTGACTGGAGCCCAGCAATCAAACCGCTCCTGCTCAGAAAATCATCTGGCTGTTTCTGCTGAATACGAGAAAAACCAGGGGCACTCGCTAGAGAAATTGGAAAAGGCAGCTGCTCTGGTTATACCCCGTTATGAGAAGTCAGCTTTTGCCCCACAGGGTGGCCAGCCAATCAGGAAAGAAGAGCAACCCTGTTTGGCCAATCAACGTGCAGTGATTTGTGCAGATGTGCCACCCCTGGGCTGGGGATCCAGCCATGCCCAGGAGCAGACAGGCTCACAGTTTTATCAGTCACCCCAGCCCAGATGCTTGCCCACACAGACAGTAGATGACCAGATGGTAGGCTACCGCAGCTATAGCCCTTCTTTCTGTCGCAAAGCAGGCCACCTCATGCAGCAGGCTCACTCCTTTAAAGATTCTTCCTACACTGGTCCTCACCTCAGTTGGACTACCACATCTAAAACCAGCCCCCCAGATAGCGCACCTTCTTCAGGCAGAGATTCGTCCCCTCTGTCTATGTCTTCCACTGCCGAAACACAGAACTCTGCAAAGGAAAGTTCAGGTAGTGCACCAACAGTGGAGGAGCCTGTTCAAGCACAGACGCAAGAGGTAGTCCTCAGACAAAAGCCCTCCACTGGCAAATGTACCCCACACACAATGCGCCATCCAAACTACGCTGTACCTGTGGATCTACTCGAACCTTCTGTTGCCTCAGCCCCTGCGCGGTCCAGTGGTAACCTGCAGCCCCTGCCTGTGGAGCAGGACTCCCTGGCTTCTATTCCCTTTATAGGTCAGTATAGAAGCACCTTTCACAAAAATATAGTATCTTCCTATGACAGTCTATTGAAAACTACACTCTCTAAATGAGAGGCTCTTTGAATGCAGAGGGTTTAGGCAAGGGCAAGGTCAGACAGTTGGAAATGGGAGATATCTGCCATGCTCAATGTATGCTTTGCCATCCCAAATGCCACCACAAATTTAAACTAAGACCGTAAACAATTCTTATGCCTATGCAATTAACAGAGACTCAATTAATTGTGTCTAGCTTATATTGATTTAAATCATTGTTGTAAAATAATTATTCATTTTGTAGTAGGAACAGGTACACATTTTGTATAGCTACACCGATCAGCCATAACAGTAAAACCACAAAACCAATAACAAGTGACATAAATAGTTGGGATGCAGCATATGAACAGTCAGTTCTTGAAACAGATGGGTTGGAAGAACAAACAGTGGGCGAATGTAAGAATCTGAGTGACTTTGACATGGACAAAATTGTGACATCTAGATGACTGAGTCAGGGCATCTCCAAAACAGCAGGTCTTGTGGGGTGTTTCCAGTATGCTGAAGTTAGTACCTAGCAAAAATGGTCCATCTGAAAGTGACATCACACTTTCAGAGGTGTTGTGAAGCCCATGCCTTGACAGGTCAGAGCTGTTGTGGTGGCTGTTTAGGTGAGTGGTTTTAATATTATGGCTGATCCTTAAGCATAATGTAATTATATTATATGGCCATTAATTTTTGCAACTATTAGCAAATCAAATCAGGTATTATGCCATGCTTAAAACATAATTATGAATTGTTGTAATTATTATTGTAGGCGTCTAGACAGCAGCATAAAGAGTATACGTACAGTGTACAGTGTACATATTATTTTATGAAAAATGTAACACCTGTAACATTTGTAACAAATGTAAACCAATCATATTCTATCACCGAGCATTTAGGTGAGTCCAGGCGATTTTTATATATCGGCATCTCAGAACAAATATTCTGCATACAGAATTACCAGTACACTTTTTATTGTGACGTAACTCCCAGTATCAGTAAAGAAAAGGAATTAAATTTACCATACCAAAAAGGGATATTAATCAACTGTAGAAATTTAGTTACTGTAATTCCAGTTGTTCCTTATATAATGCATGTAAATCTGAGCATGTATTACTGTGTATAATGTGTTAACAGGAGAATTAGCCTAGTTGGAGTGGATGTGTCTTGTTCCTCAGCATACCCCACCCTGTCATCCTTAAATCCCTTCATCCCCATAACTCTCACCCCTTCCTCACAGATGAGCCCACCAGCCCCAGTGTAGACCTGCTTGCCCAGCACGTGCCTGCCTCCTCTGTGGTGTCCAGCAGTCTGTGCCAGGCACCTACCCTGTCCAGCAGCCCTGTCCCTCCCTCCCTTACCTCCCCTCTCACCCATCTCCTCGACAGAGACTGCAGTGAGTGCCTCCTCAACTAACACCCTGACTGATTATCTCTGTCCCAACAGTGATGGTTATTTGAGCTCTGCTAGTTCCTATTATGTCTGCTGCATCAGTTTAGCTGTTAGCATCTGACTTGCTTCTTCTTGTCTCTCTTTCACAGTTCCATCTCATTTTTAACTGTATCCTGATCATGCTTTTCACCTTTTCTGTGTCCTGAGCATCAGTAGTGTCCATGTCTCCATCACTGTTCCAATTGTACTTTTCACTCTGCTGAATGTCACAAGACTTTGTAATGTTTTCTCTTATTGTCAGTCTCATGTATCTGTCTCTCTCCATCTGCTGTTTATTTCCATTTCCATTTCCCTTTCTAACATCCATCATCTGTTTCATCTATTTTACATTGCTTGCCATTGCAGGGTACAAATTTAACAGGCATTCATTCAAACATTGGCAAATATTGCTAATGACTGGTAAGTCACGTTCACCAGACCTGTCTGATGCACTTAGCATTTAGTCTGTCATCCCCAAAAGTTATACGCAATATAGTTATCTCTAAAATCATTTGCTGGATGCTTTTTGTTCATCAACCTAATTTATATCTGTCCTTCTTATATTTGTGTAAATTTTCCCTTTACCTCACAGACCCTCATTCATTTCTTTCTTTTACTGAACAGGCACTGTCAAGAACAGCCGTCGCTCTTCCTACCTGCTGGCCATCACAACAGAGCGCTCCAAGTCCTGTGATGAGGGTCTAAACACATTCAGAGATGAGGGCCGTGTGTTTATGTGAGTGTTCGACACACTTAAGAGGGAGGATTGCGTTAGAGCCTTAGTTGATTCTGATTTAGCTGCTGTCTGAAATTTAAATGTGTTACAGGCATATATTGCCTTGTTTTTAAGTTGATATCACAGTCATTTGTGTAAATAATAATAATAATAATAATAATAATAACTTTATTTGACATATTAAATTTACGTAATGTATACTTACATTGCGGAAAAGCAATTAACTGATGTTTTTTTTGTTTTGTTTTGTTTTGTTTTGGGTTTTTTTGTATTTCCACTACAGGAAATTACCAAAAAGAGTCAAAAGCTTTTTTACAGAGGGTGTAAGTTCTTCCATATCTTTCACATAATTGCCAGTTTGTTTTCTTTGTTTATCCAATGTATAATTGTGGGTATCTGTATGTTCAGTCCCTTGAGAGTCTGCGAGTGGCAGAGGAAGCCCGCTCTAAACGGCACTCCACCTCTGAGATCGGCAACATCACTCTAACAGATATCAGAAAGGAAGGCTGGCTGCATTACAAACAGATCCTTACAGAGAAGGGCAAGGTCTGACTCATCTTTACTTCTCCTTATTGGATAGCTAATTCAGCCAAATAGTGCACACAAGGGAAGATTATGTGCTAACTGTGAGAAATGAGTGTTTATTTACAAGGGTTCATTACATATTCTATACATTTAATACATATTCTTATATATATACATTGATGTTCTGGGTTGTTTTATGACTGAAGGGGTTAATAAAAACAAAATATTGTACATGCTTATCAAAACCACTGAGTATCAACAGTACCTGTACATCCAGAAGCCACATTTACAAAGCATGCCCTAAGAGATACTGTGCAAAAAAACTTAAGCATTTCTCTTTTCCCTACAGAAAGTTGGTGGTAGTATTCGGCCATGGAAGCGGGTCTTCTCTGTGCTGCGCACACATTCACTCTTTCTGTACAAAGACAAACGTGAGGCAGTGCTCCATGGAGCTGGATCATTGGGTCATGGTGGCGGTGGCGAAGAGGAGCAGCCCATCTGTATCCGTGGCTGCTTGATTGACATAGCCTACAGCGAGACGAAGCGGAAACACACACTAAGACTCACTACACAGGACTTCTGTGAGTACTTGCTGCAGGCAGAGGACCGGGATGACATGTTGAGCTGGATCCGTATCATCCGTGAGAACAGCAAGACCGACAACGAGGTCAGTCAGCCATGCATCATCGCTTACATTTATGCTAATGTACACTCACCGGGCACTTAAAAATGACATGAATTCAACTGAACACGTATGGGATATGGAAGACCGGGAGATTTGGAGCATGAAAGTGCACCTAAAAAATCTACAGGAATTACACAATCTCAAAGGAATGGTTCCAACATCTTGTGTAATCCATATGCTATAAAGAACTGAGGTTGTCTTGTGAGAAAAGGGGCGACCAAGCCAGTATTAGAATAATGTATCTAGTATAGTGCTCTGCGAATGTATATATCCAATAGCAATGATGGTCTGTAATGTTTTTTATTTCAAATGTTTGTAGTATGTGTAATAAACATCAGTTAATGAGATGGTTTTTTTTGTAGGAGATTGGTTTTTCCAGACAGGCCCTCATCAATAAGAAGCTAAATGATTACAGGAAACAAAGGTAAAATATAATATAACTCTTCTGTGCACTATAAAAATAGCTAATGATCATCAGGGTATGATACCCAGGGGGGTATGATAGATAGAAAATATGACAAAATGATCATATCTGAAATACCTAACAGCATTTACAATACGTAATATACTACGTGCAAATTCAAATCCTATAAACAAGTAACATCTATATAAAGGAATCATACGAAGACTAGGTTAAATAAAACATCTTTTATTTAAAAAACCATTAATCTGAGTAACCATGCAATTGGTCAGTGTTTTCCCACACGATTATTGCTATATTCATATTATAATATCACCCAGCACAATTTTCTGAGTTTCTGCCATGCACATCATCTTCTAATATTGTGTCTTTCTGACTTCCATATCAGTCTAACAGGTACTAAGCCAGACACTTCTCCCAGAGTCCACAGGATGATGCAACCATTTCTTCTCTCAAAGACGGACAGCAGTTCAGGAGTGAACCGATCCCCAAAGACAGAGAGCAAAGGTTAATCCTACACAGTCATATTGAAGAACACACAAGTCAACATACTTCCATGCACAGCAAGAGGTGACTAGTTAAATGTGTCCCTAACAAGACTCTGTCTCTTTCTATTAGAGGAGAGCAGCCCCCCTAAGGGTACATGGAGCATCAACATTATGAAAAAGGGAAAGAAAGCAGGACCTAAAGCCTTTGGGCTTAGACTAGAGGACTGCCCTCCGGGATCCAATAATAAGGTGAGCCGATGTGCAACAGTGAGGTAACACTAAAGAGAGACTTATTTGGCAAAATCCATAACTCTAATTATTGTCAGTGGACAGTACAGTGTCTGGAACCTCTCAATGTTTATTCCATCTGGGCGACTATTTATTGCATTCCTTCTGGCATGCTTATTAAGAATCTAGGTCTATATCAGGGTTTATGTTAAGTTGCAATGCCAATTTACAAAAAGCACTTTACAAATAGTTTGAATTGAATCTAAATTAAATTAAATAGCTCTGGTGGGTAAAAAAATAGGCTTGGAAGTATTCCAGTTGAGGTTTTGTCAGTGAAGTGTATTGGATATATTTTGGTTTTGTAGTTTGTGCCCCTGATTGTGGAGACCTGCTGCACCCTGGTGGAAGAAATGGGTTTGGAATATACAGGGATCTACAGAGTGCCAGGGAACAATGCCATGGTGTCCACCCTTCAAGACCAACTTAACAAGGGCATGGAGATTAACACTACTGAAGAGGTATAAAACACAGATGAATAGATTCAGTGTAAACCAGAGAATGTGCACAGGTCTCACGTGACATTTCTCCACAGAGATGGCAGGACCTGAATGTAATCAGCAGTCTCCTGAAGTCTTTCTTTAGGAAGCTTCCAGAACCTCTTTTCACTGATGGTAAATGAATTTCCTACAGTTATATTACAGGACTTATCTCACTGTGTGTAGGAGTGTATCTGTATACAGTGCTCACTGCTGCCCTCTGCTTTCAGACAAATACAATGATTTCATCTATGCCAATCGATTAGAGGATGCTGGAGACAGGTTGAAGACAATGAAAAAACTGGTATGTAGATACAGTTTGTAATTGCTACAGAAATGCATCTCATTGATGACCTTTCAATAACAAGGTTCACTTGAATGTTTAAAATGTTTACATCCCTGTTGATGTGTTTTCTTTGTTTCTTTCACAGATTCGTGACTTACCAGATCATTGCTACCACACACTTAAATTTTTGATCAGCCATCTTAAGCGAGTGGCCGATCACTCAGAGAAGAATAAGGTGGGATGTCGTTGACAAGTCAAAGTACACCAAACAAGTCAAAATAAACCAAGCAATTGTCATCATTTATAGAGCATCGTTGTTAATCTTGGATAGTTTTGTGGTTTGGGGCTGCTGCCCGCTCGGGGCAAGTGTGTTTACTGCCCCCAGTTTTCATTGGTGTGTGTGTTTCACTGCACAGATGGGTTAAATGCAGGTCACAGAAGATCACTTCTGAACTATCTGTTGCAATCACACAGTCACATTTCTTGTACACTCTGTCCTTTAAATCATTACATACAAAGATGAATGATTTTAATAGCTTGTTAGTTAGCAATCCTTTAGATAACAGGACCAGTGACTGTATTAACTGACACTGTATCTTTTGTGAAATCAATGTATTTAACGGAATAACCAATAACAGGGAACTGATACTTAAGTCTAAGTACTAATTTAGCCAGTCTAATCTGCCAAATGTTATTAAACTATTAACTATTAACTCATGAGGTATTTATCCTGTTAATAGTCTGCAAATTTCTGGATGCCCTGATTATTATTGTGGGCTGCAGCCTTTGCTAGTTTGTACATTAATCTGCTTCTGGATACATCTGCAGTTACACATCATTAGCCTCAGGCAAGAGAGGCTTTCAAAGGACAACGTTGTCAAGAGAGATGTACAAATTTAGCAGTGCTACAGATAATTTATCATTCAAAGAGGAGGATCTATTGTAGCACTAATGAGCTGCCTACACAGAGATCACATTGTTTTATTTTATTTTATAAATCAAATTACAGCCATGTGGCCTAGCTTCTGCATGCAAAAATTTCTTATTAATAAAATAATCCAGCTTTTGTTAGCTATAATGAAGGATGTAGGCCTGGTCTTTGGCTTGTGTAATTTAGTTACATGCCATTTCTATCAGACTCGGACTCAGTTTGCATTTTGTAAATTATTCTTTGTTTTTTCGTCTACAGTAAACAGTGTGTAGTCACGTCAATGTACACTTGTAGAACTTTAAACCTAAATTGTATTAAAAGTTTGTAATTTATTTTATAGTATCCTGCTTGACCTGAATAATTACACTTAGTCCTATTAAGAGGTGTGACACTGACCCCTGGTGGAACATTACATGGTATACATCAGGGGTTGGTGTGGTACAGTGGTAACATCATTGGATTCCCATGTGAGAGACCTGGGTTCAATTCCCAATCTAAGCAGTCAGTCTGTGCTGCACCAATAAGGGTCCTTGGGCAAGACTCCTAACACTACGTTGGCCTACCTGTAATGCCAATAAACTTGTAAGTCGCTCTGGATAAGAGCGTCTGCCAAATGCCGTAAATATAAATAATAAAGCATAAAAACATATAGTAATAAGGCATAAATGGACATTACATACTGGGGCATTTTTATTAATAAATGATTTAGCATATTATTTCATGAGTTATGAACAGCTGTGTCTCCAGCCATTTCTTTACTGTAATCCTTCTCTTTCTTTCTCTTAGATGGAGCCCAGAAACCTTGCACTTGTGTTTGGTCCCACACTTGTGCGTACCTCAGAAGACAATATGACAGACATGGTCACTCACATGCCTGACCGCTATAAGATTGTGGAGACTCTCATTTTGCATGTAAGCACTTTATGCTTTGGCATTTCTTTCTATTTTCCTTTTCAAATCCTTGACATATTGTTATTTATAATAACTGTATCTATTTACTAGTACTTGAAATGTGTATTTGCATCCCTTTTTCTTGCAGCATGCCTGGTTCTTCACTGATGAGGTGATGGATAAAGATGAGAAGGTACTGTCTGTCTGCTCTGTACATTTATCTGGTAGATAGGAGCTAAGCCATTGTATACTCATAACACACTTAGATTGGGCATGTGGGCTCAAAGCTTAGAATCTAAAACAGCAGTTATGCCTGTTTATACAGTGCATTTGTAGGTACCTTTACATGTATTTAATGTTTGTTTATTATAATAATACTTTTTAACCATTCATAAAATCAGAACCAACCAAATCTTTAAACACCAGACAGAACCAGTTGTTAGAAAATGCCTTTATCAAACCTTTAGTTGCAATGTTCAGGCTTTTTGTCATTCAAACTAGCAGCCTGGTAGTTTATCAGGATTCACAATAAATTTGATGTACAACAATTTTCATATAGTACAAATACTTAGACCTTCATTCTGCTAATGCCACATGCTTGTAATCTTCTGCTGATTTACTCATGAGTGGCAGCATCCATGAGCATGTCATTCAATTTGATGGACAATTTGACCCAAAGCATAAATAGTCAACTGCTCCTTTATTTCTTTTATTTCGCCTCGGTTTCAAGACAATCCTCTTGTTCTTTTTTGTTGTTGGTTTTGTTGCTTTCTGGCTTATGTTCTGACTTATCTTTTTCCAGATTAATTACCATTGATTTCCCTAATAATTGCATATGATTTCCCAACAATTGCTCCTTCACTTAAACTGTTGTAAGCTGTGAGTTGTGAAACCATGATGTGCATCCTGATTATAATGAAAGTGCTTGCTTATAATATTAACAGCTCTCAGGCAGAGCTCTCAGGCAGTTTCAAAGCCAAGCAAGGCAGTTTTATCAAATTAGACTATTCTTAGAATATGCCATATTGCTATATCAGTGTTCTCCAAAGCCTTAGGACTAGTATGTGGATTACTATTTGAATGAGCTCTCTCTGTTTTTCAGACCCCTGAAGACCAACGAGATGAGCAGCCCATTCCAAATATCGACCACCTGCTCTCCAACATTGGCCGAACAGCACCACTGGGGGACGCCTCAGGTAAATCACCATGCAGTTTACTTAATTCTGTGTTTGCTACTTAAAATGCTCCGTCATTTATTGCTTAAAAATAAAAGCAAACTACTACAAATTTCCTTTTTCTTTTCTGTAACTTTATAGACATTTACCCCTTTTCCAGCTTTGGTGTGTTTGTACCTCACTAGTTTTATTTTTCCTCTTTGTTATACACTCACCTTAAACTCTTCTTTGCCAACTTCTTCTCTGTCTCTTTTTCGGCCTCTTTCCGGGACGTCTCTTAATTCCGATCTTAGCTGTGCCAGCGGAGCAAACTCTGCGGTAGGGTGGGATTTACACCCGACACTGTGTTTTTGTGTTTGGGATACTTAAGGGCTCTTCAGAATCCAGTATTCATGCCTAATAAACCATGACCATGACCAATAAGCCATGATATGTATGATAACATTGCCATATAATGTAAACTCACATCAGACATTAGTCACTGCAAAAATGATATCTTAGCAAGTGAAAATACTTTAAATAAATGAATATATATA
>JAOVVF010000051.1:16569542-16582618 GCA_028565595.1 Duopalatinus emarginatus | reverse complement strand
TATTTTTATAAATAACTTGGCTTTAGTAAATGACAATTTCAGTAAATGAGTAAATTATATCTAACCAATAAACTAACTAATAATAATAAATAATAGTAAATAAGAAAGTTAAGAGGTTATTTGTTTAAAAAATATAATATTAAGATATGATGACTGAATTGACCTATATTTAATATTTTTTATATATTTTTATTTGCATTCATTTTTTTGCAGTGATAGATGATCATCAGTCACCATCATACATTATACATACATAATATAAAAGTATGTTCTAGTCAAACATATGGAAAATATTGAACAGACAGTTCACATTTGTTTATCCAGCTCTGCAAAACTCCTGACTTCTCTTTTTTTCTTCACCTGCACAGATTCCACTAACAGCGATTCAGCTAAATCCAAGGTAACATTTAACATTCTTTAATAAAACATCAGCATAAAACATTACAGTGTCCTCTGAAGCCTGAACCTTAATAATTCTCTCTGGCAGGGACCTTCGATTTCAAAGAAAGATGTCAGCACCAAGGATTTCCTTTCCCTGTCCATCATATCCGCTGTGACCCGGAAGAGAAAGAAGCATCGGAGTGCCTGCCCTACAGACAGCAGTAGCGATGAGGACTCAGAGCATGAGCCTGTGAAAGCCAGTAACTATGGCGAGCCGAGTGAGAGTGGGGGGAATGAGAATGATGGAGATCATGAGGAGAGCAAGATGGGGTGTGCTGAACAAACCACTGAAAGTCAGACAACAGAAGTAGATGAACAGGATGTGGAAGGAAAACGGATGATTGAGTCACATGAGGGAAAGGAACAGGAGGTGGGAAAGAGGGAAAGTGGAGGTAGCCAGCAAGAAGATGAAAGTATAAGAGTAAGTGTCAGCATGAGGGCACAGTTGGGGAAAGAACCGCCACAGCGGCCTCGCAGTTTCCTGTATTCTTACCATAATTCTACAGGGCTGAGAGTCACAGACCAATCAGCCAGTTCTCCGTCATCCCCCTGCTCCAACGAGGACCACAGGCTAAGTCAAGTCAACTCAGCAAGTCGCAAGAAGCTGCGTGGGGAGAGGGTACGGCCTCGCTCTTTATATGAGGAACCAGGTCTGGAGCGGGCTGCTGGTCTGGCCCGAGTAAAAGCCTCACTTGTGCGTGGCCAGGAGAGGCTGCGTCAAGCCATATCCCCCAGCAGAGACCCCGCTGTCCAGCAGAGTTGGCTGAGTCAGGTACACGCCAACTTCCTTTCCTCTGCCAATGACTTGTGGAGGTCAGGGACTCAACGGCGGCATGCTTCCCCAGAGACGCGCCGCAGGCGGAGAGACAGGAGACGCCATACAGTGGTGGGAAATAGTGGAGAAGGCTAAACAAGGTCATCTGAACACCCTGAATCCTAATGCATTAACACACTAATGCTAAGGGACATAAAACACTACTTAAATATTAAGTGTGAAGGCAGAAGGTCCATTTTAAATGTTAAAATGAAGGAAAGCTTGGCTTGAGATTAGTCCATTTCAGTCATTAATTGCATATTTGCACCATGCAGAAAGCAAACGTTTCATGTAACATTTATGCAATAAAGGCTTAAAGGCTTTTGGCATTCTGCACTGGTGCAAGAAATAACTCAAGCCCTTTCCAACGTCTTTTCCATCTCATCTCCTTCATCACTGGAGGAGGGCACTTCAAGTGAAAGAGCAGCTTGCACTGTATCAGCAACACCAAACACAAAATGGCTCCCGACCTCAGGTGCAAGAACAGAGATCTGTGGAGCAGCCATAACAATACATGCTGCCACTCATTCATAATTTACACCATGTACATACATTGCTAAAAAGGTGTCTGGTTTGATTCACAAATGTGTCTTGTTCTCTCACCCATTCCCCAAATAAACACCGTCTTCCCTTGGAAATGACAGTATTACACAAAGCAGCTGCACTGAAATATGACAGGATCTTACCTTTAGCTCTGGTGTGCCAATCAATCTCATTCTTCCTATCCTGCATTTCAACTTACTTGTTCTCCTCTGGTGGCCTTGATAAGCCATTGCAGATTTTTAATGTTTGACCATTTATTACTGCCAACCTTGTGTTATGTATGACCTAACATGTCTGTCCGGTGAGGTGTATCACCATTGCTCCGTGTGTGTACATTTACACACTGTGTGGGTGACCAAGTGGACCAATTTATTTTTTTGTAAGTTGTACAAAGCCTTGCTAAGTTAACCTCTGTGTACAAATGATTCATATGGTTGTTTTGTCCCTTTCTTTTTATTTTTACCTTTTAGACTGTTACATAAAAGATGTCTTATTTCTATGTATGTGTTCATATCAAAAAGGGGGAACATCAGGGAGATGAAAGAAAATACATGAGGAACACAGACTGCTATTGACATTCATTATAGACAGCCTGCAAATGGATCGTGCTTCACTGAATGGAGTTTATACAAGCGAAATAGCAGAATAAGCAGGTGTTTAGGAAGACTGACTGACAGTGACGGCTTTTTATAATCCATAACAATTCACTAGGAAACACACACACACACACACACATTACATATACATACATATATATATATATATATATATATATATATACACACACACACACAAATATACATATACATACATACATACAGTCATGCTCAAAGCAGGACTGAGGTGGATGTACTTTATTAAAGATGATCAGTAAGATGGAAGAGACTGAAGACAGACACAGATGATGACTTGCATTGGGATGACTACACTTTTCTCCAAATGGCTGAAATCCTACAGCACAGATTACAGAATTGAATTTTCCTCTTTTATACGGCTTTGCGACACATTTTGCAAACATGACATGCATCAATAAATAAGAGGCAGAAAAGGAAGTGAAAAAACACAGAAGGAAGCATTTCTGCTTTAGACTAAATATGATAAAGGGAATAAATGACACCATAAAACAAGATAAGGCAGAATTGACTGAGCTACACATATAACCCCTGTGTAGTAGGACTGTAATAAACAGTAGGCCTGTGTCCAATTTGTCAGAGGCCACTCATTTTTCCGATTTTTGCCTAGAAATCTGGGGATTGTGGGACATGACCAGTGTATTATTAAACTCAGAACTTAAAAAAGCCTTGTCTTGGAGGTCTGTCCCCCCCCCCCCAAAAAAAAAAATAGTGTCGATGGTCAGAAATTAATTAAATAAATCCACAAACTCTTTTTTTAAAATAATTTAATGGACATATTTGGATGAAAACAAATGCTAGTAACGGTTTTCCACAGTTTTATTAGCCCACATACTGCCCTGGTCATGCATTAATAGTCTACGTGTATATCAGAAATATCAGGTGCACAAGAAGAAAAATACCAAACAGCTCATTAAAGCGGGACTGATGGACAGAAACACGTCAGGTTATGGGAAACTTTACAAACGTGTGTGTGTGTTGTTTTTCCCGTGCAGTATGAACACGTAACTGATCCATAATAACTCTAAAATCAAAATAGTCCTTTTTTTTAATATACAAATCCAGTCACGTGTGCCAAAAAAAAATACGTACGTTACAATGAACTGAGCATTTATGAGACCTCACACACAAATTCAATATTTAAAACTTCAGGGAAAAAAATGAACGTTACCTTTCTGTCCGAAAGCGCACACCACATTAGCTACCGTAGCTTTACAGTAAGACAACGGATAAAGATCAGCGGACAATAAATCAGGACAAAAAAAATAAAGAAACAAGAAAATTGTCCGAAACGTCACTGTGTGTCCGTGCCCTCGGCGTGTCCTGTGCCGGTCTCCGAGGCGGCAGAGCCGTTGACGGCGTGTCCCGCAGTGTGGTGGCAGTGAAAGAGCAGCTCGCTATTCAGCGCTCTCAGTCTCTCCAGTTCGCGCTCCAGCTCGTGCACGCGCTGCGCGCTCTCGCCCGGAGTCGCCGTGTTTCTCCGTGCGCGCCGCAACCAGTTATTCTCCTCCTCCAGGCGCGACATGCTCTTCTCCAGCTCCAGGTACTCCCTCACCAGTTCCTGTTTGGACATATTCTGCAGCGTCTCTACATGGTACCGCTCGTAGGTCTCGGAAAAGTCCCGCTGCAGAAACTCTCCCCCTGCGCCCCCAGCTCGGCCCATGCCATCGCTTTCGCCTTCTTCTCCGCCTTCGCCTTCCTCTTCCTCCTCCTCCTCAGGTTCGAAGAAGTCTTCCTCACTGGCGGTGTCTTCAGAACGACTCGCACCAAACGACCTGCGGGTGCAGCGCTCCGTGTTGAGGTCTGGCTCCTCTCGGTCGTGCTCCTCCATCAGAAACTGAGTAGTGTTATACGGAGCCACCGGCAGACCTTTAGCGAACATCTCAGCTCGGACACGCGACGCACGCGCGCTCTCCCGCTCGTCCAGCTCCTTCTTCTCCTCCCAGGTCAGTTTGAAGTACGGCTTCCAGCGTCGCTTCTTCTTGGACGGTCGCCGCCGGTGTTTCTTCTTGCCCTGCCGGCCGTCCGGTGCACCCTCGGAACTGCAGCCGGACCTCTTCTTATTCCGGGTGTCCCTCTCGCCCTGCGCTTTACTGGACGTCTTTTCTGTCGCGACTCCGTCGTCACCGGCAGCGTCACCAGCCTTAGGCTCCGGGTCGTTCCTTTCCCTGGCGCGGCACATGGGGTACGTATCTCCGGAGACAAGTCCGGGACAGGACTCCGGCGGATTTTGTTGCACTTGTTTCTCAGTGATGACACTCGGTGTGTCGTCTCTCCGTCGCCCCCTGTCGTCAGCCTCCGGCGCAGCGTCGTCTTTACTCAGCTCCATAACTGTACACTCCCACCTGAAGCAGATAGAAGTTTGTGATCAGAGTGATGATCGCACAGATTTCTTAAAAACTCAGTCAACTGAACTAGGACATTACGAAAAGAAAAGAGGTAGTGTAAACAAAAACGTACAAGCAAAAAAAAAAGTAAAATAAAAAAAACAGTTCCAATAAAGTGGACAGTGAATTAACGTTTCTATTTTAAAATCAAGACTATTTTACATATCAACAAATTAACTCGGAAAAGTCATGAGTCAATAAAACTCACCGTTTACCTCAAGTCTATCGTATTAGTTATTACGCTACTTGAGACTGTTAATGTTAACTCCTTCCGCTCCGTTTACAACTGGCTAGCTTTCTTGACAGGACCGAGTACATTTCTAGCCGTTGTAAACTCCTTTTCGCTTCTGCTACGGAGACGAGTGTTGCTTGTGAATTTATTACCTCCCCCACGTAAAGGGCGCATGCGGCTAATCCTCGTTTTTTGCCTCATCTTGGGACTTGTAGTTCAACTCCTCGCTGAACTATACGGAAGGTTCTCATATAAAACTCATTTTCCCATAATTCACTGATTGTTTTCAGTCTCGACCGAAACACGCCCACTCTGGAACTTCATTGGTTTAAAAGTTTTTTCTGCCGTCTCTTCCTTGAAGAAGGATTCTGATTGGTGGTTTGCGTAGTCAATCAATCTAAAAGCCGTCCCGGTTGTTCTAGTGGACGCTACCAACAGGTTTGAAATGGGTGTTAATGGTCTTTTTAGAATAAAAGTATATTACAAACATCGGTTGTTAAAGTCTAAATAATGCACCAGACTGTAAAGACACATATGATAAAATACTTACTTAAGAACAGAACCTTGTAATATTATCAATTCGTGTGCGTTATGGTCAATTGAAAAGGCACACATACCTCGCGCCTCGGACGTGATTAAAGGCTCTTCATCCACAAAGTAGTCCTTATTCACGGCAGTGCTTAGCCATTGAGTGTTTGGTAACGTGTGTGTTCGTGGAGTTAACGAATACGCAAATTTTCACGGCCAAATTGATTTTTACACGTCGAAGTCAAACGTTATTTCTCTACAAAACCGAGCCAACGTTTAATAATCGTGTTTTCAAAGCCATAGATAGTATCTACCGTGAATATGAGGAGAGAATGCGGGGCGTTAGCTTTTCTGTTTGCCTGCTAGCCAGTCTTTAGCTAACCTAGCTAGCAACATAAACGGCGTCTTTACAAAGTCATGCAAAAATTGCCAACCATTGATGTTTTTAAGAGTAATGCCAATAAAATAGTGTTATTGCGTCTCCCACATGAACAAAAAGGTCTTCCAATATTCACCAGCCACAATGGCTCAGAGCAAGCGTGTCTTTTAAAAGCTCGATTATTTTAGCCAGCTTGCACGGCTAGGTTAACTAGCTAGCAGGTTTGTTAGTTTGTTAATAATAAACTAGTTCTGGGTTAGTTTCGGTGAAGAAAGCGAACTGTGAAGTAGGTTTTTCCTACAGCAAAACAACTGCGTGTTTATCTCCATGCTACGGTGCCGTAAATAGGTTAGCTACGTAGCTAGCTTGTTACCAAACACAGCCTGTCCTGACTCGTAGAGAAGCCATTTCCTCGCTAGGGAAGTTAGAGTAGCGTTAGCTTCAACACAGCTGCGCCTTCATAACAAAACATCAGGCCTGTTTCGGCAGGATATGGTGCCCGATCAACTATAACGTTTATTCTGTAACTATGACTGTGAGCGCGATAGTAAATCAACCGATGAACACCTGGAAACACATATGTAGGTCGAATGTACTACACAGGGTTTGCACCTTTTGCTGAACAATATTCCTGCTCTTGACTTGAGGCTATTTACTATCATTTGGATTGCACGCCACGGCAATGGCGTTGGACCAGAAGTCGATTTATGCTGATTATAACGTCCTTATTTTTAATAAATAAAATGAAAAATCCATCTCATTGTTCTCCACTGATAGAGCAGCACATGAATCTGATGATGGCAGACAATGCACTGAAATGACCTACTGCTGTCTTTTGCATAATTCAGTGTTTATGGCACTATTTTAATAAGATTATCAGATACATTACATGCAAAATCAGTGTTGTTATCGAAAACTGTTGCAAACTGTTAAAACAAGCAAATAAAAACAAAAACCTTTCCCCTGTTCACACTCATGCAAATGTTTTCCCTCATCCGATTGCCTTTGCCCAGTCTGAACGCATTTGTAATAAAGAAGTGTATCACGTGTTCATGTGGCTCAGTATGTTTAATACACGCATTTGCAGATGAAGTAATGCAATATGAGATTTTTTTTTATTCAGCTCTTCACGGTGTGAAATGTAGTGTGAAGTAAAGTTCAGCAACGACATCTGATCCCTCTCTGAAATCCACATGAAGGCCATACGTGTAATTTAAGGCTTTCCTGATTAGGAACACATACGCGTTATGCTGGTGTGTTCATTCTGCCCTATTAAGCGACTTTCAGGCAAAAAAGTCTATTTAACAGGTTTGGAAAACACATTTTGATCAATAAAATAAAAGATACACATTCACATTAGTTTTTCTTCATGCTAGATGGTGCTGTCAGCCCTTGTCCTCAAGTAAAACCTCACCTATGTAAAGGTTTTACTTCAGGCTCACAGACAGGTGCAAAATGAATAAAAAAAAAAATACCTACAAAGCCCCAGAGTTTATTTCAAGAGTCTGTCCACTCCAACCCATTCATTAATTTGTTCATTTTTAAAGAAACTATTTTAAAAGCATCCCTGTTTTTTTTAAGCACCTGATCCTCACCATCAGATCTTATACTGACCATAATGTAATATGATTTCCTACCACAAGACACATTCAAATTATAGACACACAAGATTCTGAGGCTTTTTCTTCTTCTGCCGTAGCCAGAATATCATTCCCTGAGCGATGAAAGGCCAGATCAAAAGCAGCAGCAGAGTTCGTCCAGACACATCGAATGGCCACCATTTTTCCACCTGTGTACGGAAGTGGAGTTTCCATTTCACACTGTCATGATTCATACTCAAAATATCAATCTCTTCAAGTTTCTTTAATGGTTAGACATTACCTCAGTCTGTGAAGATGTTAACTGCATGTGTCTCCACTGTGAATTCTGAGCCTTAAATGTATTGAAAAGGAAGAACAGGAGCAAATTATTAAAAGTTTTCACATTACACACAGAATACCATATATCAGTTCTCTAAAATGTACAGTTGATATGGACATCACACTGCTGTCATTGCAGATGTCCCTAAACTGTCTCCTTCTCAACATTTATATGGTGTAATTCTGTTTCCAGTTTCACTGCCTGGACTGATCTGTGTTGCATAATTCAAACAGCTGTTAAAAAATAGGTAAATAAAGTAATTATGCAGTTAGCAATTTTACTGCTGTATACAGTCAAGTCCATAAGTATTTGGACCACAATGGATTTGTAATAAAGCAATCAAGATGTAATTCAAGCATAGACAAGGGGTTTATAATGAAAATTAGTCTCTCCATTTTCACAGGCTAAAAAGCAATTGGACAACTAACTGATAAGCACTTTCATGGGGGGAAATTGTTATTGTCAATCAATGTTATTTCATGACAAGTTAAGGAAATAAAAATCTCTGAAGTTGATTTCAAGTGTTTAATTTGCATTTGGTAGGTGTTCTGGGGAACTGTAAATATGCAGTCCAAAGAGATGCAGTTAAGGAGTTACACAGGCCATCGTAAGGCTGACAAAAACATAACACTCCTCAGAGAGATGGTAGAAAGTTTAAGAAGTATCCAAACTATCCATTTGGTCCATTCTTTAAACCAAGGAGTGAGCTATGGAAGAAAACTAGCGTGGATGACTACAGATCTTTCTTCAAAACATCTAGCCAAGTCAAGAAGAGGATATAGTCAAAGTATACAACCAAGACACACTTCATGAATGTAAAAGTATTAAAAATAATCTTTGTATTTGTAATAATGTTAGTCTGTCCAGTTACTTTTGAGCTTGTGAAAATGGATGGAATCAGTTAAAATGGCTGTAATACCTAAACTGTTAGAGCCTCTGAATTAAATATCACAGTCGACTCTTGCACCACATCTTGTTTGCTTTACTTTTTTTTTGCAAAAAAAACAAAAAAAACAAGAAACAATAATATACCCAATTCCTAATACTCATAGTGTTAAATAAAATGGATTTTATTTATGCTTCATAACATTAAGATTCTAGTGGGCCCTACTTCCACACACTTTGAATCGACTCCACTAATCTAGCTTACAAACCTACACTACACACCTGCATTGCGGCTGGATATAAGTCCATTAAAAACCCAAAGTGCTGGAATTTATTTTAATATTTTGTCTGCACTAAACCGGAGCCTTACATTAGCTGCAGCTAAGCCCTCGACCACCTCCAGCCTCTCCTTTACACTTTGCATGTCTTCTCTAAGCCTCTGTAGTGCCAGTATGATCTGCTCCTGCACTTGTGTGTCCTGAAATCCTTCAGTTCCTCTGTCAGGGTTGCGTCCTCCTCCTCTGCCTGAGGCATGTTGTCCTGCTTGCCTACCACTGCTGTACAGAGCACCACCTAGACACAGAAAATAAATTACAGCTACATATATAATCATGGCTCTATCTTGTGGCTCTATCTTCTGCAAATATGTTTGGCACTTACCAGGAGCTTCCCTCCAACCATGCCTCATTCCGTCTCTTCCTTGTTCTCTTCTCCTTGGTGGTGGTCCATTCCCTGCCCCCTCTCCACCCTGCCCAGCACCCAGTTGGGTCACCTGGAGGGCAGGTGTGTAGTTCACATATAGATTCTGCTCACTGTATGGCTCAGGAACTGGCTGTTTGTAAGAGGTAAGTAAAGTAAGCACATGATGAGCTCTGCATGTCTAACAATAGCAAAAGCTGGTGTTGCCAAGCATGTCAAAAGTTAACCTTAGAAGTTCATACCTTAATGTAGTCCAGCTGCTCCACGGAGTCACAGAAAATTTCACTCTCAGAATCACTGGTCAGCACCAGACCATCTGACAGAGCCATGTCTGGAAGCAGATATCAGTCTGCATTAATACTGACTAAATGATGTAAGCATGTTTGTTTGGGATTCATCATGGATTCTGAAGTGAATGTGGACTTTGAAGTATTGCAAATTCTCTCCTACAAATACTCCCATTTCACCACATATCATATGTATGTACTTTTGGACACACCTTAGATTTGTCTACCCACTGAACAAAAGTTACAATTTACATAATTATATAATTTTCCCCAAATTTTCTAGACAAGACGAGACACACCTGGTGTCTGAAACATGCTTCTTGTTTTTTAGAATCGCACACTTTAATAAGCACACATTTGTATACAATCCCAGAATTAGTAAATGAAAATTTCAGATGTTTGACACAAGTAAGTATGCAAGTAACACTATGATTATAAACTATATTATTCTCCACATCCTCTGTATTTCTAAATTTGTTTCTGAAAACTTAAAATAACCACTAAACTAAAAAACTATAAACTCTAAAGAAGCAAACTTTGGATATTTAATATAAACTGTTTGACTATGTACAAGTATGTCTGGTTGGTGACTGAACCAGCTGTCATTGTTTTCATTGGTTATATAATATGTATTAAGCACAACAGAAAATTGTCTAACAAGTTTTTTAAGGTACATGCTGTATTACCTGCACTTTCACTCTGAGGGACATGGTTATGGACAGGCTCAAGGTCCAGCTTTTGCTTTTGCTCTTGTTCTTGAGTTATTTCCTCTGGTATAGCACGCTCCCCATCCTCAGCTGGATTTTCATTTGCTTCGTTTGCATTTATATCTGACACAAAATGAAACAAAAGATTGTTAATATTGAAGATAATGTTAATAATAATAGTTATTTATTTAAGACAGTTAATTCTAATAGAATTAAACAAATTAACATAAATACATGTACACTACACTATATATTACTGTCTTCGTTTGATATTATATTAGTTTTCCTGTACTTCTTGGGACTCATGGAAAAAAAAAGTCTACTTACCTGAATGTTATATTGCTTTTATCTTGGAACAATTTTAATCCAAAACCCAAACAGATTTCTGTTCACTATATTGTGGCTTGGTTTATTTATCTTAAGAATTTAACTATAGGAATCTAATTTATGCTATTTTATTAATAAATTAGGTATTTGTATAAAATCACTTGAGTAGCTGACTACTCTTGTCACATGCTCACCTTGTCTCAGGGTTAGCAGTGCCTCTGGTGGTCTTGGCAGATCATGAATGACATGGTAGAGTGGCTCAAAATAATGGTAAAAAGAGGCTGTCTTCTCATTTATGGGCATATTTTCTATGACCTTTTAACGAGAATAATGTAATCAAATATATTTCCCAAAGATTTGTATTTTTAACACCAATTTCACAACAGGTGCAACAAAACACATTAGTTTTATTAGTGTGTGGTTTTGTGGGGTTTGAAAGCGACAGCAAACATCCTTTTGCAAGGATGCTAACGATTACCTCCTGTGCAACTTTCTTCATCTCATCAACATAAGCGGCCATGGCACTCTCACGACTCATGTCTCCAAGTCGATTCCAAGCATCCCTGTGAGAAGGAAATATACATTTTTATTATCATATACTTTGAATGTGACGCAGACGTTGCAATCTGTTTTCTGTAATGTGTTATAATTCTGAGTGAAATCACATCCTGAGACATCACATACTGTCAGGTCCATAAGTATTATTTTTTGTCATTTTGCTTCTGCATCAACAAATAAATCAAGAGGTGAGCCCATGGGTTTCAGACCTCACCGACTGCAAAGGATTTGCATCCAAATATTAAAAATAATCCTTATGTTTATAATCCTTATAGGTAGTCCAATTACTTTTGTGAAAATGGAGGCACAATGAAAAAAAGCAACATTCATGATGGCAACCCAATCTCAGGATTGAACCAGGGACTTTGGATCTGTACCAGGCTTAACTTTTCCAGCCACATCACTGTCTTGCCTCATGATAATGTTCGATACTTCTGTACAGATGTTGTACAGTACTGTGCACACATGTTGCCTTGAACAAAGATGATATTACAAGATTACAATTCTGATATTGGTGAATCATTTATGATATACATACAAAAGTAGGGTTTCAACTCTGGTGCCAACCCAGGTGTGAGTGGGTTGCATTTATTAAACCCATTTATTAAATAACACTGACCACTTATAGCGACCCACAGGATCCCAGAAGCCCGGGCGAGATGCTGTGCATGGTCCACATACAGCCTGTTTATAGAGGCTGTAGAAACGCAGCATAACTTCATATGAAGGTCTGTAGGAACCTGATGGTCATGTTGAACACATACACACTCAGGATATGTAAGAAATGAACAGTGTTGTGAATAAACAGTCACTGCTACACGTCCAATATTGTACCAAACTACCAGCTGCTTCAATGTGTAAGTGATACTCTACCGTTTTTGGGCAGATTCTGGATGACATCCACAGCCGCCTGAAATCGCTTCTGACACTCATCAGACTCGGACAGGGGCAGATGTACCGTTTGGGTCTCCATAAACACAGCCTGAGGCCTACAGGTGGTAAACAAAAACCGAAATGAAACGGGCTCAAAGTCGAAAGTCAGCCGCAGAAGCAGGACATGTCCCTATCAGCACTGAGAGAGGTTTAATGTCCATACAGGATCTTCCCGGAGGATCAGGGACAGTGTTGTCAGCTGTTCACACTGGAGCAGGAGACGACAGCGCCCAGACTAAACCGAAGTCTCTTACTCGATATAGTAGAGACTCTGTTCTGTTCAGTCAGTGAGGTGGTGAGAGCTGAGCAGAGTCCAGTCACACCACCACCACCACCACCACCAGCAGTCTGTATGTCTGTCTGAACAGCAGCACGGTGACTGAAACTACACCATCATGGTTCTTTACAAACAAACAAAAACACTGTGTTAGCTGTCAAAGTGTGAAAACGGCCCAAAACGCAATCAGAAATACCAGGTCTGTCAGAATGACGGCTGTGTTTACTGTCTGGTCAAAACCGCGCTGTAGACACTGCTGTGGAACTGAGTTTAGTTCCGGGTCTAGTCACGTGACGAGGAGAGGAAGAACACGGAGAGTGAAATCAGTACAGTGATTATTATTAAATAAGACAAAAAACACACAGCAAAGTCAGAATAACAAGAGAACAATCATATGTTCCTACAGACTTATAGATTTGACTGATAACTGTTGACTATAAAACAGCTCCCAGAGATATAATAAAAATAAAAATAATAACAGCAACTACTACTACACTAATATTAATAATAATAATTACAACAATAAT
>JAOVVF010000051.1:16547704-16559171 GCA_028565595.1 Duopalatinus emarginatus | reverse complement strand
TACATATATAAAATATCCATATTGTCTTTAGAGTCCCTTTAGCACTAAATTAGAGTGCGCATTTGCAGTATAAACAGCCCTGCTGTCTCTTGCATGGCTCATACTAATGTTTTCTGTATAAATGTTCATGCAATGACCTTGTTGATGCATAGTCATGTACACACTTTTGTAGATCCTTTGCTGAAAGATGCAAGTCAGTCCATCCGAGTGTTAGGGCTATGCGCTACTGATCAGATAAAAGTCCATAAGAGAAATACATAGACAGAAATGGTATCAGCCCAATAGCATGCTCATTTACCTAGAATATGTAGCAACATCTTATACCAGGTCACACTGTTTAGTGTAGTTTGTCATGCAAATAACCATAGAGATGACAGCGCATCTGTGCATCTTTCACAATTTGTGATCACAGCAAAGCACGCTATAAATTGCGCTATGAAAATATCAAGAGAAGGAAGTACGGCATCTTCCTACAAAACAAATATTCTGAGAGAACATGTTGTTGAGTGTCTTTATTACAGTGCATGATGGTGGCCTAAGTTAAGCACAAAGAGTATATCATTAAAAATGAGCACATCAAACAGTTTTGTCATCAAACAGTCGGAATGCAGCTTCCACACAATCAGTTAGGCCTTAGTATTGTTATGTTTAACCAAAAAAACAGCTTTGCACACATTGTATTGTTTATGTTATGACACAATTCCTCACATGACTTGTGTGTTAAACCCTGACTGCTTTCACCTGGATACATGGCTACCTGAGGCAGGCAGATGTAAACCAGGATGGGAAGATGTCTTATGAAGAAGTGCAGACGCTCCTCCAGATGATTAACATAGACCTTGATGAGCAATACGCCCGTAGATTGTTCAAGGTCACATGTTGCTTTTGATTTTGATTTATGGTATAGCGGCCATTATTACGTTGATTGTTTGAGGTTCATTTTAGGAGTCTCCTTCATTTGCCACCTTGGTCTATCAGTATTATAGCAGTGTAGTAATATTAATTCCCCTTGAGTAATTCTCATGTGTAGAAAAAAACCATATACCAGGATTTATGAATATGCACTTTGGAAATACCACCATATCCCCCTGCCATGACACGTAGCTAGCGCACTAGTTTCATCATAGGTAGATTTGAGTACAAATTTCAGTGTTTTAAATATTACTTTATATTTCCATGATTTGTATTTTTAGAACAGATTTTTATTACAGTATGCAAGATTTTAAAATATATCATATATCATAAACATCTTATCTGGCATGCAGGTTCTGGGTATGTTAATCTTTTTCTCAAAAAAAACCCAACTAATAGCCTTTGTACATACTTAGATCCCTTGTGCTTGTGTGTATAAAACAGAAATGTGACCGTTCAGCAGATGATCGTCTGGACCACAGTGAGATCGAGCTTTTTTGTCGTGAGCTGTTGCGTCGGCCAGAGCTGGATTCAGTATTCCAGGAATACTCCTCTAACGGCCGCGTGCTCTCCACAGTGGACCTGCGTCAGTTTCTAAAAGACCAGGGAGAGGACAACACCCTTGTCCATGCACAGAGTCTCATCCTTACTTATGAGCTCAATGAGTGGGGTAAAACAATATCCTTTATTATACACTCTCAAAAACATTGCAGCCACTTTCATGATAGTGTTTGTTGATTACTTCAAGGCATTATAGAAAAGAGGCATTCATGTTGGGGTATGATGGGATGGAGAAAATCTCTTTTATTACTACTGTAGTGTAACCTTAACCCCAACGAATTACTGAAATGAGAATTATTGTTAGTATTTCTCAGCAAGTAAATGTATCTCTTTTTTAATGGATGTATATGGAGAAATCACTGTGTGGCTGATTCATGCCATGTACAGTTAAGTATTTCCTTTTTCTGACAGCATGGCTTCATTATATAGAACTTATTAGTTCGTGCTCAAAAGTTTTCCTCACTGTGAGTGAGAACGCCACCACACTGTAAATATTTGCCCAGATTTAGCACACATTGGCCAGTAAAGACCTCCAGATTAGCCTCCAGTTTCCAGAGTCCCCAGCAGCCTTCGACCATGGCCTCCCCAAGCGCCCCACAGCACCACATCTATTCACAGTCCCCGGCCTGCTAATAACACACTCCTGTTCTAAATGCATACAATCACCACAGCACACTTAAGCACTCCAGAAACACTCTCACCTTGCAAGGTATCATTAATGTGTTTTCCTTCTGATATAGAAAGACCAAGTATATGACCAGTGACAGTTTAACATTTTCACCTCTACCTCAGCCAGGACCTTTGCCTGTGTAAGGTTATTCTTTGCCTGTCAATGTCAATTTGGACATTTTGCATACTGTGAACTGTGTGAATAATCCACCTTCACTTCAGGCTCTGGCGTTTTCCTAACAATTAGCATAAAACAACTGCCAGCAGAATTCAATAAACTTGTATAAATATGTTATTAACCAAGTGTACTTTACCAGAAGTTATACATTACAGTACTACTTACAGGTACACAAAACATATAAGATTTTGTATCTGGTTTAAACTTATTGATTGTTAAAAGTTTACTGCTTAGTATTTTTTTTAGACATTACAAAACATTATATGATTTCTCTGTGTGTAATCAAGAAAGCCTAATAAACATCTGCATCTGTTTTCTGGCTCCCAGCTCGGAAAAACCAGCTCATGACAGCCAACGGATTCACCATGTACATGCTGTCAAAGGAAAATGTTGTGTTTGATCCAGAGCATGGCAGAGTGTATCAGGATATGAGCCAACCACTCAGTCACTACTTCATCTCCTCTTCCCACAACACCTACCTCACCAAAGACCAGGTCATGAGTGAGAGCAGTGCTGAGCCATATATCCGGTAAAACACCCGCATTTACACATAAACATAGTACCTGTTGACAATTAAAGGTAAAGGCCAGCTCTTTTTAGCTGTGTGTGTGTGTGTGTGTGTGTGTGTGTGTGTGTCGTGCAGAGCTCTTAGCCACGGTTGTCGTTGTGTTGAGCTCGATTGTTGGGATGGAGATAGGGAACCGGTGATTTATCATGGCCACACCCTTACTTCCAAAGTACCTTTCAGAGAGGTGGTAGAGGCCATTGCTGAGTATGCGTTTAAGGTGAGAACCGGATGTATTAATAATATATTGTTTATGTTTTCACTGTTTTTACACAGGATCCTGGAATTGATTACGTTTTTTATTATATTAGTTAAGGAATGAAACACAACAGTGCATGCTTAGATTGCTTTAATATGGTTCATATTTATGACTTGATCTATGTGTATTACTTTATATATATATGTTTCATATGCTGTTCTTTGCACTGAACAGGCCTCTCCATACCCTCTGATTCTGTCTCTGGAGAATCACTGCTCAGTGGAGCAGGAGGCAGTTATGGCCCAGCAGCTGCGGGCTATCCTGGGGGATAAACTGCTCACTAAACCTCTTACCAATCACCAGTGTGACAACCTTCCCTCACCAGAGGTACAGGGATATATATATATATATGTGTGTGTGTGTGTGTGTGTATATATGTACAGTATAATATGCATATTATATATACAGTATAATATGTTTCCATACTGACATATCTGTCCAGCTGTATGCTGTTGTCTTCCCTGTATTTGCACTTTCTTTCTTTTTTATAGTAATTTGTATTTACTATAATGAAGTATTTTTTCTTCTGGATAGATTTTAATTCCATGTTTTGACTTTCTCCTTGGGCTCATCCAAATACTGTGGTCAGAGAGATAGAAATCCTAAAATGGCCTATATAAAGTGTGTCAGTTGTGGCCCACCAGAACAGCTTCAATGCTTTGTATCTTAGCATTGATTGTGGTGGAGAAGCTGTTTAACACATTGCTCCAGAATGTCTCACAGGTGTTCAACTCAGCTGAGATCTGATGAGTAAAAGACTATATGAAAGAGCATATGATTTACATTTATATTTTTTCAGTCAGCACTCATGACCTGTGGTTGTGTGTGGAGTCATCCTGGAAGACATCATGCCCATCAGGATAGAGTTTTTTTTTTATTATAGGATAAAAGTGTTCAGTCAGACGAATGTTGTGTTGAACTGCAGTGACGATGCAGTCTAAGGGGACAAGTAGAGGCAAACATTCCCCACAGCATAACATGGTTTATATTTCAGAGCCTTTTATAAGAATATTAATTATACATATATACTACATTATATTATAAATAAAGAGATCCATGCTCCCCCTACCCAGCCTATCAGCCAGCCAACACTGACACAGCACTGTTAATCAAAATTTGACCCTGTTTCTGGGTAACTCTTCATGTCTGAAATAAGGTTAATACATTTTGCATTCTTATACTCTAGAGTGTGTTATTAATACCCTATTATATTTAGAAAATGATTAAACATTTGTGTCAAAGACATTTGGATTCAGTGCAGAATAAATGGTGTATCAGTGCCAAAGTATTTGAATAGAGGAAATAATTGGAATTGCCACTGAAGTATCCATCTAAATAAAAATGTAAAAATTACTTTGGGTCCATGCAGCACATCTGGTGATAGTGGCAGGTTCTTTAAACTAATGTAAAATCAGCCAAAAGTAAAATGCACAGCTACTACTTGGATAACCTAAAGATTTGCATTCAGCAAAAACACTGCTTCAGCGAATAATCTCACCTCAAAGTGCTACTGCTATAATCATAAAAGGTGTAATGCTAGTACTAGACATTTTGTCTTTATAGTATATTTGTAGAAGATTGATGATTTATAACTAGTGTTATCTAGAAGGGGATAGGAGATCCTTGACTCGATGCTGTCAAGGTTTCTTCCTCATGAGGTTTATTCCTCAGTCTCAGGGAGCCACTTTGCCTCAGTTTTAGGGAGCCACTTTACCTTGTCACTGTCACCTCTGATTTACTCTTTAGGAATCTATATTTGGTTTTTGTAAAGCTGCTTTGTGACATGCATATCAAATGGACTTAACCATGTCAAAGACATGAGTCTACACATGTAATGTATGTAAGCAATGGAGCACAGATTGGACACCAACTAATGAAATGAAATGTCTTGGGTGTCAGGTAACATTTGATACAACTGTGTTTAAATTTGACTAAAATATAGGTTTCCTGGTTGACTGGTCTGGTTTGTTCTGCATTAGGATCTGAAAGGGAAAATCCTGGTGAAGGGAAAGAAGCAGCGAGTTGAACAGGACAGCTCCAGTTCATCTGAGTCCAGCTGCTCTGAAGATGAGAGTAAAGCCGAGGGCAAAGTCAAGGCAGAGAAAGAGAACAAGAAGGTGATCTTATTGCCTTGTGTGTTTTATTACAGTTTATGTCTGTACTTAATGTCCTGCTCATCTTTTGTGTCTGTGCTTTTGTTTTAGTCTCTTGAAGTCATTTTTGTCTGTCTGTGTGTGTGCATGTGTGTGTGTGTGATGTGTGTCTCTGACTGGCCATTGCTCTCCAGTGTACATGTTCTTCCTCTCTGAAGGTGTCTAATCTGAGTCCAGAGCTCTCTGACCTGGTAGTGTACACATGCAGCGTTCCTTTTAAAGGCTTTGAACAGGCAGCCAAGAGACCTCCTAATGAAATGTCCTCCTTCTCTGAAAGCAAGGCTCTTAAATATATCAAAAACTCAGGTGACTTGTGTGTCTGTATATATAACTACATATGTAGCATTTTAAAACCATAAACTTAGTACTTTTTTAATAGTTGTCTATGTAGAATAATAGTTTATAGTAATAATAAAAAGAGTCCTAAAGTATATGTCTTAGCTGTCAGGGTAAATTGCTTTTCATTTACAGGGAAGGCCTTTGTGCGGCATAACAGCCGCCAGCTGAGCAGGATCTACCCTTCAGGTCAGCGCCTGCAGTCCTCTAACTACAACCCTCAGGACATGTGGAATGCCGGGTGCCAGATTGGTACATTTGAATTGATGTGAATCTGTTGAGTGGTAAAATGGAAAGCAATGTTTCCTCACAGGGTTGATTCCTTGCCCTGGTAGCCAGGGTCCTTTTTGTCTGAAGTTAAGTCCTTCATCTGTGTAGGTTTCCTTCCACAGTCCAAAGACATATAATCAGGTGAATTGGAGATAGTGAATTGCCCCTAGGTGTGAATGTGTGTGTGTGTGTCTGTCTGTGTATCTGCTCTGCAGAAAACTGGTGGCCTCTAGCACCCCCTGTGAGGCAGTAGTAGGATAAGTGGCCTACAAAACAAATGAATGAATGAATACCCCCAAACACAGCACAATGTTAGAAATTAACTGTTATAGTAGATCTTCACTTTGTCCTTTGTCTCCACTTAACCCATCCATACATAGCAACGTGTTATTCATCTTTTGCAGTTGCACTAAACTTCCAGACACATGGCGAGCAGATGGATCTAAATCAGGGGCGTTTTTTACTCAACGGATGCTGTGGATATGTACTAAAGCCCAGTTTTCTGTGCCAGCCTGACTCTGAGTTTAATCCTGAAAACACTGGGGGTGGACCAGGTCATAGCCCTACTCTTCTTACTATTAAGGTCTGTTGTCTCATCTCTATAACACAGAAAGATGTATTAGTTCATCATTGTTAATAGCTATACTATGTCAAGGCCAGATGTCACTTATACTAACAGGAGGTTGTTATGACCCACCCAGAGTCATTTGGCAGAATTATGTCTTGACACTAAAATGATATCTTAGACAGTTTACAGCTGGGTTACATTACATTTTCTAGTTGAAAAAAAAACTTGAGCAAGATAACAAGCCAGAATAAGTATGGCATTAAGTGAATAAACAGAAGAAATTTTCCATCAGTCTATTTGTGTAATTTGTGTATTGTGTTTCAGGTCATCTCAGCCCAGCAGCTGCCTAAGCCAAACACAGAGAAACTCAACTCTATTGTAGATCCACTGGTCTGGGTGGAGACTCACGGGACTCCCATAGACAACAATAAGAAAAAGACACACCGCATTGACAATAACGGTATGTCATCACTTCTTAATGAACACACACAATGGCTGTTATTTTTAACACCTGCGTGTGATTAGATACTTCAGTATGTGTGTGTGTGTCTGTCTGTGTGTGTGTGTGTGTGTGTGTGTGTGTGTATGTGGGTATAAAAGTCCAGTTTCTCTTCTGTGTGTTCTTACCCAGGCTTCAACCCAAGGTGGGACTGCACCTTTAAGTTTCTGTTGCATGTGCCAGAGCTGGTCCTAGTTCGCTTTGTAGTGGAGGATCATGACTACACAGCCCGAAATGAATTCCTGGGCCAGTTTACTCTCCCATTCACCAGCATGCGCTCAGGTATACACTGTATAACTCTTACATACTTTTCTATTCAACTTTTCAACACATAATATCAGAAATTAATGTACATTACCTATGCTTTATATTAGTTTTGTATGCATGCATGATTTTGCACTATAATATAATATAATATAATATAATATAATATAATATAATATAATATAATATAATATAATGTAATGTACTGTAATGTAATGTAATATAAATTTCCATAACCATTCCATAATTTTTTATATGTCACAAGGCAGTCCATCACAGTGCACTATGCAAACACTTTCACAAACGCATTTACACCTAGGTTTTTAAAGAAAACCTGGAAACTCAGTAGAAACACAGAGAAACTCATTACAGTCTATAGCTCAGTCTCCTTATCAACCCAGGGTCACTAGAGCTGTGATTTGGCAGAACAACATGCTCCACCAACATGTCATTATAAGGCTTTAATTTACAAAAAATATCATATTACATCATGCAAGTATTAATAAAATTGTTCAACAGAAATTTTGACACAAATGCATTCAACCTATCATCCAGATATTTGTAGCTGGGAGTCCAAGGCAGCAAACTTGGCTGTGCTCCCATATCTTGTGTATATATAATGACTAGCCTTCACACACCCCAAGTGGTTGCTGTTGTATTATAGGTGAGAGCTGGCTGGTGGGGAAATCAGCATGTGAACAAATAAGGGTGAACAGTTCAGAAAAAGCTTTCAATTATTGACTGCCTCATCATCTGAACATAGGCTTCCATTATAATTTATACAGGTTTTCTGTTCTTTTCACAGTATGAGAAAAGAGCCTTTATTACCATTGTCATTGTTACACACTACACATACACATATGCCACAGATTAAAGGTGCCCTTTAAGTCATCCAGTAAGTACCATACCTCTTCAAAGTGAAAGCTTTGTTTGGATATGTGTTATACAGGTTACAGACATGTGCGACTACTCAGAGCAGACGGTTCAAGCCTCTCCCCCGCCAGCCTCTTCATTCACGTCAAGGTCACACCCAATTACAGCAGCCCCAAGCACGTTGCTTCAGCCAAAGCCTAGCTGAACATAGGAAATATAATCATGCAACGATGGTTGATTTTGATGTACAGTAATATTGCTGTTATTGTTTAATAGGGACTCACTAAGAAATATAAAATGCAAATTAATCATAGAAACACTGAAAAGTATATTCTCTGCTGGATTTAATCCAGGTTTGTCTGAATAAATCCAGGGTTGTTTCAGTTATTTTTTTAAATTTTCATTAGTGAAAGAACACAAAGCAGGACAGGATATTTATTGTGTAATTATTTAATTATTAAGACTTATAAATAAGTCTAGAAATGATTAAGCCATGCAGTAAATTATTTTGTAATAAAACGTGTCAAATGTAGCCTTGTAGCCTAATAGCATTTAGTTTTCTGTTACTAAGCATCTGTTAAATCCTATTATTTAAAATGATGCATGTGCATAAACTGAGAAGGATGAGGTTTAGTTTTGTAAGGGTTTGTGGTGCTTGTGGTTGTAAATGCAGCCTTTTTCCTCTTAATTGTGGGGAGAGAGTTATGCATGTTTGCAATTTAATGATTAAAACACTGAAACTGGATAGAAAAATGTACTAAAATGTGTTCAGTACAAATCATTCAGGGCTGATATGAACTATGCTTTTTATAAAAAAAAAAACAACAAACAAAAGAAACTGGTAAAGTAATCTAAAGATCAGATAAATACTGAGCTTTGTGACTGGGATGATCTGCAGCATTCATTCTTACTCCTATCTGTTTCACCTATTTATATTATTATAGGTTTAAGCATTTCTGATATATATCTGATATATTCTGATATACATGTCTGTTGTTTTTCACATAACCTGATATTTGTTTTTGTGTAAATTCTGTATAATTGATTAACATGTAACAATGCCATTCACACATGTACATGTATTGGTTTAGCTTTATAAATGCAGTCTTATAATAATTAATCTCACTATATAATATTATATAATATTATTATATAATTTAACACCAGCATCTGTTTAAGACAGCATAGTTTTTTTGAAATATATTGTCTTGATATAATTAGTTTAAATTTGTATTGCAATATTTTAGTTCTATGTATGCCTTATAAAGTTTATAGTATTATTTAGTATTATACGTTTATTTTGGGACTAATTAAATCAAACATTCTTTTTGTATAACAATGCCAGGCCTTGTTGAGTAGGTCTGTCTGATGTTATGGAACTAAGAAGCTAAGCATTTTTGCTTGTTTTTTCCTATATGTGCTAGTTAGTGCATATAGTAAGGATTGAAACAGTTAACACTAATAATGAAAAAAAGGAAATGACCTACTTGCACTGGTAAAGAAGCCATACAATTATCTTTGAGATACGTGTTACATGAATGATCTACAATAGTGTCATGTACTGTAATGCCAATGTCATTTATTTGTCATCTTTAGATATACAAATAAACATTTTTCTTGTTATATGAAATATGACACTTGTCTCTGACTAAAATTCTTTTTGCTAATCTGGGTTGTCAGTAGCTGTGAAGAACCGTGATGGTGACACTGGAGCCCTCTGCTGGTGGATGTCTAGCAGAACATTTCTGCACATAATATCAGAAACCTGTAATTTACTCATCCAGACAATGAATACCTAGATTTTCTTAGCTATGTGCATACATACATGAATTTTATTCCTTTAAATTAAACTATAGTCCTTTCATAAAATAGTTTTTGACAATAGGAACATATAAATTTTATAAAAGCAGCATTATGTTAAAATTGAGCACACACTACAGTTGGGTTTATCTCAGCATTCGGTTATACCTTTCTGTTTTTATGTTAAAATTATACAATTATAAAATCAACTATCAGCCCAGCATAAAGTGGAAAAGCGATTATTACATCATGTTTACTGTGAGTTTTTTAAAACTCCAAACCACAGTGACTAAATAAGATTAAATGAGTTGATGGGTTGACTACCAGTGACTTCATTCTTAACAGCAGTGCCTGTGTTCTAATTCGTTAACTGGTATACTGGTTTGGAAGTTCAGATAGCTCCTAAATTATATATTTTTCAGATAGTAAGGCATATCGGTATCAGGAGGGTGGAGAAAAAGTAAATACAAATTGGGCAGGGAGGCCCTCCCCAAAGCCTGCTGTTGTGTGAGATAAGGCCTTGACTCGCACACACACATTAGTAATAGAAAGGAGCTGGTAGAGGGACTGAATCAATGCCTGAAAACATGCATAGAGCTGAGGACAAAAAAACGTAACTGCTTTTATATCTTTACATTGTAGTGTCTGTCCTTATTTTAACACATGATGACTGTGTTTTTTGTTTTGTCTTCAGTGAGAAAAGCTCAAAGGGTGACGTTGCTGGGAAAAAGAAAAAGAAACCAAAGAAGGACATGGTTCAAACATGGGCTAAGGATGGACCAGCAGACCCTTTTAAACTGGTGTGTACTTGTAGTAATATATAAAATGCACATGTAAAACGTCATTATCCTGTACACTGTTGTGAGCTGTTAATATGTTTAATGCTTGTTAACTACAGGGGGAAAAATCACTGATCTTGTGGATCTTTTATAATCTGTCTAGTTGGATGCCCTGCCTGAACAGAAGCAGCAGGAGATCCAGAGAGCACTGCACCTCTTCTCTCTGGGCCAGGATCCACCCAAGAGCCTAAAAGAAGCCCACAAGCATAACTTTCGCTTCTGGAACAGCCAACCAGTCACTAAGATAGGTACAGAGCTAATGATAGGGATGATACAAGATCACATTAGTCTGATCCTAGCCTCTCATCAGGCTCCCAGCACACTTTCAGACATGGTTTAAAATGTTTTTAAAGTTTTGCAGTTTGGGTTCTTTTTAAATCATCATATTGATCTTCTCCATTCCTTTTCATTTCTTTCTAATAGCTGAAGGACGAATCTGCCTTGACAATAGCTGTGGATCAGTGTATTACTGTCATTGTACTCAGTGGTGCATTAAATGGTTTTGTACTTTTAGTGAAATAGTGCAGTGCAGGGAATTGACATTAAATACTGTTTGAAGAGGGGTATGTGTGTAGGTTCAAGTAGTTTCAGGGGTGGCCAACAGAGGGCTGTAAAAATTATAGCTACGATTATGATTTTGTGTGTGTATATATATATATATATATATATATATATATATATATATATATATGTGTGTGTGTGTGTGTGTGTGTGTGTGTGT
>JAOVVF010000051.1:16537600-16547629 GCA_028565595.1 Duopalatinus emarginatus | reverse complement strand
ATATATATATATATATATATATATGTGTGTGTGTGTGTGTGTGTGTGTGTGTGTGTGTGTGTGTGTGTGTGTATATTCCTTATTATTTTATATATATTCATTTTCATATAGCTCCAGTTAAGTAATTTCTCATCGCTTATTTACCATGTTCTAGTTTAGCCTAGACTAGTGTTGTTTGTTTACTTTACTAGTTAATTTTTTATACACTAACACTGAAACTGAAATGAAATACTATTTAAACAATCCATGTCATAATGTCCTTCTGCTGACATTCATCTTGTGCTTCCTGAAATACTCCTTCAGTGCATGTTTAGATTTGATGGTGTCTTTGCTGGCATTTCTTATTTTGAAGGAGAGGAAGTAACATCACATGGACCTATACAAACAGAGAAGCCAAACATTCGACAGGAGTGTTATTCTCTCCCTGAAGGCTTCTGCTGGGACATACTGGATCTAGAAAACGCAGAGCAGGTGGGCTGCGAATTGTTTTACTTTATCTAAACCATGCTCTCTTTTCCATAGCTTGCTTACCTGTGAGTATCAGTTCTATTTGGGTCAGAAAAGAATATGAATAACATCATGTAGTGAGATAAAATCCATGTGTTTGTGTGTATATGTGTGTCTGTGTGTACAGCTGGGGGAGCTGTGCACCTTCCTTAATGAAAACTACACAGAGGATGATGACAACACACTTCGTTCCTACTACTCCCCAGAGTTTCTGCTCTGGTGAGTGTTACCTCTATAATCACATTATAATAACCATATAATACATATATTGTTTTTGTATTTTTTATGTATATATATATATATAGTAGGTTATGTATACATTGTACATGTAGAATACATAGTTACAAAGTTACAAAGATTTTGATTATGATTGTTTAAGGGCTTTATGTCCCCCTGGCTGGCAGCCTGAGTGGCATTGTGGAGTACGGGTGGACTCTAACAAAAAACTAGTGGGCTTCGTAAGTGCTGTCCCTGCCACAGTTAAAATATACGACACGTAAGTACTTTCTCATTCTCAGTTCTTGCATAGATCCCACTAGATTCAAATGCTCCAATTCAAAACCCCACAGAGAGAAGAAGATGGTGGAGGTAAACTTTCTGTGTGTGCATAAGAAGCTGCGCTCCAAGCGTATGGCTCCAGTCCTTATCCGTGAGATCACCAGGCGGGTCCAGCAGCAGAGTTTATCCCAGGCTATCTACAGTGCCAGTGTTGTGCTACCAACTCCTGTGACAAGCTGCCGGTATGAGCCTTTATGATTCGTTTTAATGGCCAGCTGTATCTTTTTAAACTGCTGCTCATGCTGCATCACAGGACAACATAACACACACTTCTACATGTTTCCTGCCTTGTCAGCCATGCCCATGGTTGACAAGGCAGAAAAGAAATATGATGGTTGCCGCTGTGCTGTGTTGCCACTTGGCCACGGTTGGTTATAACATCACCAGGATTTAAAGTTGTGTATGCCCAGCAATAAAATAAGATTCTAAGACATAGACATTTCGGTTGTACCCCAATTGTGTGATGCACCATATTTTTGTGTACCACAGATCAGGCACATGCACTGAACACTACAGCACAACAAGCCTACATGTTTTGTACAAACTGATGTTTGTCATATTTAATGAAGGGGGACAGGGGAAAATCTGCAGCTGATAGACAGACAGACAGACAGACAGACAGACTTTAAAGACAGTTTTACTGTTTTACAAATTAGACAAGTTCGCTAGTTTTGTTTAGTTTAAAATCTTACTTATTTTGATATAAAAACCTTAAGAAAAAAAGCATGACCACAAACATTTTGCAGGAGAATGTCAAATAGTTCTCACAGTAAAGTGTTGAATAGATACAAACATACAATGTTTTATAATTACAGCGTCCTTGCCATCCTTGTGTAGGAAAAGTCACCTTTAGTCAAGGAGTTATTTTCATGCAAAAATATATACTTCAAAAGTTGAGGTATACAAAAGAGGAGTAATTTTGCTAGGTAATTAACATAAACTAATATATGTAGAAGGCTAAATAATAATAGGCCCATTGTTAACATTAATTACCCAGAGTGGTATATTAGTAAGGTATATTGAAAGTATATACAAAGTATATTGAATGCTTTATTTTAGTTTATTTTTATTTCATTTATTCAGTTTTATCAAATATAGCCTTGTTTTTGCCCTTTTTTTGCCCCCCAAAATGTCTGTGCACGAGTCTGCCACAGATACAGACAGATACTTGTGGTATGTGATATGACATTTGTGTGATTTATGATGTGATTTTCCTAGTAAACTCGCAGAAAGACTTAAATTAAAGTTTCAATTTAGATTAACTTGGATGTGACAGGACCACCCCCACCCCCACCCTGTCTCTGTGTTAACAGGTACTGGCATAGATCCCTAAACCCACGCAAATTGATTGAGTTGAATTTCTCATCACTCTCGCACCACATGACACCACAGCGTGCACTCAAGTTGAATCGGCTACCAGAGGTGAGCCTTCGTGGTGCTCTCTTCTGAGCAATCAGCGTAATGTACAACTGTAAAAGGTGCTGTTGAAACAGAGTTATATTTGTAATTAATTTTTTTATTTTTTTATAAAATAACGTGTCATAAGTTCCTTATATCTTTATAGTCTCCTTTTATTAGTTCACTATCTTCTTTGTCTTGTTTCCTCTTGACAGATGACCAAGACTGCTGGGTTGCGCCTCATGACCTTGGCTGATGTACCCAAAGTTCAGGGTCTTCTGAGGGAGTATCTGAAAGATTTCCATCTTCTCCCCATATTAAACAGGGAAGAAACTCAGCATTGGTTCCTGCCCAGAGATGGTATCATTGATACGTATGTAGTGGAGGTTAGTTTGCATAAATCACACAGGGGTCATGGGAATCTTTAATCATGAATACACATTAATCCTCTTCCATGTTCACTTCTCTGTTCTGTTTAATTTAAAACCTCTGTTCTGGTGCACAGAAGTGGAACTGTGTAACCACAGTAATGAGTAAACAACACCTCTCTTTGCTTTCATCATTTACTGTCGTACTTTGTTCTTACAGCGGATAGGTGGTGTAATAACTGATATGGTTAGTTTCTATACCTTGTCCTCAACCGTTTTGAACCATCCTACCCATCGGAGCCTGAAGGCAGCCTACTGTCTTTACACGGTCAGCACTGCTACCCCACCACCACAGCTCATGGAGGATATTCTTGTCATAGCAAAAGCAGTGAGTCTGTCCATATAAGTTTTAAAACGTCCTCTCTAGAAACTGAAACTTTAGTCACTAATAACTTATTACCTTTCAGAGAGGATTTGATGTGTTCACTGCCCTGGATGTTATGAGAAATAAGGAATTTCTGGAAACTCTGAAGTTTACACAAGGAGACAACACTATGCATTACTACCTTTACAACTGGACATGCCCTAGCGTAACCCCAGATAAGGTGACCACAGTATTACAAATAGTCTTGTGATGGATTTTACAAGTTGCTTACATTAATGCAGCTGCAGAATAAACTGTGTAAAGGCAGAGAGTGACACAGAAGCAGTGGATAAAACAGATGTAAACACGGTTGTTCCTGTTTCAGGTCGGTGTGGTGCTCAAATAATATCTACAGAGTTATCAGAGGAGAGAAGATGCTGCAGCTGAATGCTTTTTCTTCTTTAATAAACTGATCACCTCAGATTATATTGAGGTATCTGTGTGCAGTTCAAGATCATGCAAGAGGTGGATGTCAGAGAAGCATGTTCCATGTTGGCAGCCAGGCTGGATCAGTAGATACATGTTATGAGTTTGTTCACACGTGAACAATAAAATTTGAATAAAATGTGAATGACAGCTGTTACAACAATATGAGTGTTAGATAAATGATTTATACAAAATGATTAATCATCAGGTTCGATCTCTGTGTGTCTCGCCCTGTGTGCGCGTGATTAAGTGCTGAGTGGATATACAAATTAACTTTTTCTTGGTGAATAAATCCACAAAGGAAGATAAATCACGTTGGATATGTTCAGATGGAAAAAATGCGTAACTTGATTTTTCATTATAGCTTAGTGCTGTGGTAGTGTAGCATTGCTGCCTCACAGTTTCCGTGTTCCTGATTTAATCTGGAGTCGGTTGGGTTACCGTCTGTGTAAAGATTTTGTGCATGTTTCATCCGGGTTCTGTGGTTTCCTCCCACGTAAGATAAATTGCCCATGGTGTAAATGTGTGTGGATATGTATATACATGCTGCACTATGTTCCAGTCTGGGAAGTACTCCTGCCTCATGTGCAGTGGTTCTGGAATGGGCTCAGGATCTTCTACAACCCTGATCAGGATAAAAATTTGCTAAAAAAAAGTGAGTGAGTGATGATATGTCTTTTTCGATAATATATCACAAAAACCTCCAGCTTCAATAAGGCTGTGTAAACTTTTCATATCCACTGCATAAGCCTTTCCCTGAGAGAGTGCTAAGGTGACCTCACTACTGGATCAGGGAGGGAGTCATGAGGAAGAATATGCCAGAACTCAGATTATGACCAGTTATGACCAGTCAAAAAGCATGTAAATACAGTGTGTACAGAGAGTGGACTTAATTAACTGGGTTTTGACTGATATTTGCTCCAGACCGTGCTTGGCCTTACTGCTGGTGAATCTGGAAATCAGCGTTTTGTTGTCTCGCTCTACTAGCAAGAATTGCTCGTGATTCATCTGTTACACAGGGATTTCCACATCAAAACAGTGTGTGTACATGCATTTGTGTGTGTGTGTGTGTGTGTGTGTGTGTGTGTGTGTGTGTGTGTAAGACAGAGAAAAAGAGTCTACTCCCCAAAACAATGTACTGTATTTACTGCTTTCTAAGCCTGGGATTTTTTCATATTCAAATGGCCATGCATCAGTGTTCTAGGAGCGATCATAGGTGTGGTGTTTTACAGACAGCAGCAATGTGCAGCCAAATATGCTACACACAAAGATTTTGCTTCCACCATTGCTGCCTCTCTAAAAACACATACGATATACAGTCAGTTAGTCAGTAAGTCATTTTCTTATCCTCATAGTATATCAGGGTCGTGGTTTATCTGGAGCCCCCCTGAATGACTGGGTAAAAGGCAGGAATAAACCCTAGACAGGGGGCCAATCAAATCCAGGGTGCCATATAGACACACACCCATTCACTCACACACACCTAGGGGCAATTTAGCATATCCAATTCGCCTACCATGTGTGTTTTTTGGGATGTGGGAGGAAACCGGAGCACCTGGCAAAAACCCACCCAAACGCAGGGTGAACACAATAAACTTGAACCCACAACCCCAGACTGCTGGAGCTGTGCGACACACACACACACACACACACACACACACACACACACACACACACACACACACGCACACACACACACACACACACACACACTTTACAAACAATATACAGTTATAAACAAAACACAACAAACATAAGTGTGTATGGTAGTGGAAACAACAGGAGATTGTGATGTATGAGCATTTGTATACACGTCCATGTGGTAACTATTTGTAGTCATGATTATCTCACAGCTTTCTCAAACCATTACACTGGCCAGTTGATCCAGTAATGACCGTGAATCAACGTTCTTCATCCTGTAAACTGTGTGGATTTCGGATGCACTGTTTACAGCAGTTGAGTGTTTGACTAAGGGCAATACAGCAGTACAGGCTTGAAACCATGGCAACAGGTGACATATGAGACTAATGATAACCACATGATGCTACACACATAACCTAGGTCTAACTCTAAATAGAGTCCTAACGTGAGTATATTAATGTAGTTTTGTATTTGCCTCCGTTTATACAATGTGTTGTAGTACTCCATAAATACCAGCAGGAGGCAGACGAGTACCGGTACGTTACATTGAACACATCATGGCTCTTTTTCTATTTTGCTAGCAAAAAAAAACAAACATTTGAACTGAAGTCTTCTACAATCACGCTTCAGAAGTTCTACAGTGTAATCTTTATTTTAATTAGGAGTGTTTTTTTTCTTGCGTGTCGATTACTTTGTAGCTCATTACTCAGCAGTTTATAACACGTGTATAACACGGGTATTTTTACGCTATAATTAGCACGTGTCATGGTAACCTAACTAACTAGTTAACTACTTAACTAACTGCAGCTGTAGACCAGAAGGCTGAAGTAGCCTCGACTGAAGTGCCCTTGAGCAAGGCACCTAACTCCAAATGCCCCTGGGCTCTGCGGACAAGGGGCTTCCCACTGCTCTGGGCATGTGTGCTGACTGCCCCCTACTGTTCACTAGTGTATATGTGTTTCACTGCACTTATGAGGTTAAATGCGTTGGTCAGTTTGACTGCATCCTGGTCAGAAGTTTGCTGACTTTCACTAACTAGCACACTTCAACGTGATAAAAAAAAACCCCTAAAACTACACATATGAGAATTTATACAGTAATTTATAAAATTTATAAAGTTTGTAATTTTGTAGGTCTTGTAATATAATCTCTAGGAGACACTTCACACTTTTATTTTTATATTATTTTATTTAATTTCTCCTGTATATAAACAAAAGACAGTGAATGAGTGAACGTGAGTTAAATCCCAAATGACTCCGTGCTCCCTCCGGTGTAAGTGCACTACGTTACTATGTGGAATTGCCGTACGCCCTGGGCAGTGCACTCTGTGTCCAGGATGGTCGGTTTGGGATTGAGCCTGAGTGTTTGGCTTTGTGTTCAGACTTGAACGCGGAACAGAGGGCGGGCTTTCAACTTTCCGAAACGACCTGATCGTTTAGTCCGTTCTGCTCTCAGTAGCCGGACTGTCAGTTGCGTTTATGCGTGTGTTTGAACAGACGTTTGTCTCTTGAACATTTGTCTAGCCACATCGGAAAACACTTCAGACTTCTGGTTCAGTCCAGACAAAGCTTTAAGAGACTGGATCGCTTTGTGCGCGAGCTTTTCCCCAACACAAAGACTTGCCATTTGAATGAGAAGTGCACTTTTTAAATTCGGTTCAGGAAAATAACACACACACACACACACACACACACACACACACACACACACACACGCAGCTGTCAGAAGGAAATGCACTAATCAGCTGAGTGCATGAACTGACTTTTGCATTGGGAATGGAGTAGGTCTTAACTCCTGCCAGAGGGAATAAACACTACACAGGTAAGTGTTGCCACCTGACATTGCTCATATCTCTGACTCTATTTGTTGATAACACACTTTTCCTCCCAACGTCCTTCATTCTGTCTGGATTTGCTTGCATTGTGAACCTTGGTGGTAATAATAGTTCATGCACACACTGTTTCTTTCTCTTTCTCCCTTCCTTTTGCCTACTTTGTGTGTTAATTCACCACTGAGGCTTCTGATGTAACAGCAGATTTCAGGTCTGTCTCATCATCCTGGTAGGTTGAATAAAAATGTAAGGATTTCTAGTTTATAACATGAAGGTTCTGTCCTGGTGCTTTCCATAATATTAGTTAAGATCATCGTCTAGAAGCATACGTATGATGAGGACGTTCACACTGTTGTTATGTCAAAGCCCTTCTGTCATCTACATCTGGACACTGTTCCGCCAAGCGTCTGGGAAAGTTCTCTGTAAGGCACCTGCAAAAACAACAGCAAATGCAAACTAACAGAAAGGCTCAAAATGACTAGACCACATCACACGGCAAGGAACGATGCCAGATTAGGCAAGTGAGCCATTGCTCCAGAGAACCATGTAATTATTTTGCAAGCAAAAGACTTTACACACTTGTAATTCTTCACACTTTACTTCTTCTATTAGTATGGGTGTGTTTGTATATGCATTAATATGTTTTGTGTCAGACCAGTGTGTAACCACCCATGTGCTTCTTATGTTACATGGCTGTTTAACCTATAGACTTTTTAATCAATAAGCATCTCAAAAAAAAGCAAAAGAAGCAAGCGAAGTGACTTAGGAGAGTCATAAGCCTGTCATAATGCATGAACGCACATGTCTGTAATGTGATTGTGATCTATAATCTGACAGCGTTTATATGTGGATGTTTTTCACTACCTTCAATTAAAACATGTCCTCGGGTGAGCAACAGATACAAAGAAAGTGGTGGAAGGGCAGATAAAGAACAAAAACAAAGGGGTTATAAAGGGAAGCTGGAACTGTGCATGCATACTGTACATGCAGACAACAATCTGCTGTCTGTTTAACATGCTGCAAAATACCTGAAAAGCCCGGACAAGTCCTAGCATAGATGCCAAAGGCTTAACATTCCTGGTTCGTCTCAGCCACCTTGTTTGTTTTGATCCATGTAACGGAAGATGTGCACACAAGCCCCTTTGTTACTTGTGCTTAAGGGATTGTGTTGAATTGGGTGAAATGTTGTCTGTAGGTGGACAAGGTAAAGAGGGATGTTCCTCATTTGGCTAACATCACCACTGATGACGTGAAGGTGAGGGTTCTTGGCTCAGGAACGGAAGATCGTTTTTTTTAGCTGTCTACTTTTTGTCTCTCCTCAGATATATATGATGTAGACTATATGATGTAGTACCGTACATGTCAAAGTCAATTCAACATGACCCGATGCAAAATGACGTATAGTACAAACAGTTTGATTTTACAAAAAAAAAACTATTTAAGGCAATTTAGCTTGTAAGGATTAGGAGGTCTTGAGCCTTTTACTTAGACTGAGTAGCAGCAAGGCCACGCCCCCTTATGAGAATATACCTCCTTAGCTGACACAGAGTTGACAAATATACAAACTCAGATTAGCAAGAAGCAAAGAATTTCTCCAGTTTTCTATAACATTTCCCACCAATTCCTACTTTGAAGCTCAAACATGCCAAGCATAATTCTGGCTTTAGTTTTACCATTTCCGACTTGAGTCCAAAACAGCATTGTAGTATGCATCTTTGCTTGGTGTGACAAGCTCAGTGGCATTTTGTTTATTAAGAATGACAGGAACAGAAGCCACACCTCCTCTGCTTGGTCTGACAGGTGCTTAAGACAGAAAAAAAAAGAGGCAAGACTATGCTTCTTTCACTGGGACAGAATTGCACACTAGACACAATTATTGTACTAGGAATGACGTGCACAGAGGTTATGCCTACCGTTTCCATATAATAGTAAACTTGTAATGAAAAGAGATGTGTGTGTGCTATCTAGAAAGCCGTTCCAATTCCATTGTTGTCTGATATTTGTACACTGATATTAAGAAAAATCTGGCAACTCACTTTCAATAGTGAGTAAATGCTTTAACATTAGACTTTGTCCTTGTTATCTTCTTAATGTGTTCCTCTGAAATCATATCACAGCAGAACCGTCTATATTCACCTGTTTTTTTCTTCACCCCATCTGAGAAGATGATAATAAGCTGTAAATCTAGTGAAACAACCACTTTTCCGTTTGCAGACCCACCATTCTGGATTACGCTACAAAGAAATAGAGATTCTCTGAGTCCTGTCGGATTTTATTTGAATTTCCTAAAGCCACAGGTTTTTCGGACTGCACTTAATGGTTGCTGGGAAATAAGACGCCAAAATGACAGACCGCAATCCAACGAGGACCGTGTGTTTATTTAGGCATTTGCAGAGCAAGCAGTTAGTGCTTCTAAACATGTTTCTGCCTCCGGTCTCGTGCAGCATCTTCTGCTAGACTCACTCGATCTCACTCCAGATGTTGAGACATTCTATTAGAACCCTCTGGAATGTTTACAAGGAGCAGGGCTTACAGTGTTGCTTCAGACGGGAATGTCTTTGCAGTGTAAAGCTCAGGGTTAACACATAATTGTCTCACATCATTACAGATTGAAGGTATTTTGCTGCAGTGGAGCTCAGAGAGGACATGAGATGTAAACAGACACACAGAAACACGATCTGAATACTGTATATCAATGTACCAGTCAAATATCAACCTGAAAAAAAAAATACAAATCGACATAGGTGAATTTTCAGTCATGTTTTAATGTTCACACTCAAAGCCTGAATCTAAATCTATATTAAAGTGAAAGTGAAAGTGAACGTGCACTATTTGCCTACTGTGCTTGCACACAGAGGAATGTGACCTCCGCATTT
>JAOVVF010000051.1:16525631-16537339 GCA_028565595.1 Duopalatinus emarginatus | reverse complement strand
CGCACACACCAGTGATCACTAGGGGGCAGTGAACACACTTGCCCGGAGCGGGGGGCAGCCCCAAACCGCGGCGCCCGAAGCCCTTGTTCTAATATGTTATTGTTTTTATGAAGACTTGTATGGTGGTCAGGCCACATAAATTGATTTTAAAAAGAGTGTAACCAATGATATGCTGGCTTGTACTGTAAGAATCCATTTATTTAACATTTATAGAAGGAGTCTCCAGTCTGTCAGTGCATTAAAACTGCCAGTCAGTATGGCTGGTTTTCGGGTTGTTCCATTACATTACAGGATAAAAACATACGATGTGATATAAGTTAATACATACATTTTTTAGCAGTGGCACAAGAGAAATAAAATATGACAGGATATGCTGTTATTGAAATTCTTTACAGATCTGCTCGTGATTGTTTTCCTATAACAGCATGCACAGTCATGCTTTATTCCTTATTTAAAGAAAATACCTATATATTGAGTAGATGAGAGGTACAGTATCTAGTACAAAGTGTCATATACTGTAAAAGGTGTCCAAGGTTTATAAGCCAATTTATTGACTCAGTGATCTAGAAAAAGATTACTTTCACTAGGTTGGATGGTGTGCAACACTAATCTGAAAATAACTGCCCTTACCACCTCTCACGTTCTTCCTCCACATCATTTTCTATCTAGTGACAGTAATTGTGGCTTGGCTGGGAAACCCTGCACTGTAAATATTTAGTCCTGCTGAGGACGAACATGACAGCGCCAGGATGCAGTGATGAAGAGCTTGGGTTGTAGAGGGCCGAGTGATTCCAATAAGACCTGTTAAAGCACTTAGGGTTGTGCTTACTGTCATAGTTTTAATAGCTGCTGACATCCGTCCTTCTGCACAGCTGGTGGCTGAATGAGGAATGCAACAGCACAGCTGGAGCTACATAGTATCACTGCTGTATTTTTTTTTTAATAGTTCCTTTGCCACACTTCCTTCTTTTTTTTTTACAGTTCATTGAACAAAACTATGGGAAGTCTGTATTAAGTGACCTTAATATTAAATATGCTGTTACTACACATTCACTTCCTCTTTTGAGGTTTTGTCAGACAATGATTGAACAGGACCTCAACATAACACTACTAATACTTAGTAGTTGTAAATAGTCCATGCCTACAAAACACTGCAGTAGCTGCAGCTGCTTGCCCAGTTTCACGCTGCTTGCTCTCTCCTATAATGTCTTTTAACTGCTAGAGTCATGTTAGTCTTCAAAAAAATTCTTGGCTCACACCCCCTCTCCCTTTGGCCTACCACACCCTCTTTCTTTCTCCTTCTCTCTCTCTCTGTACCAGACTATAATCATTTAATCTCCACTCTTTCAGATGGTGTCAGGTCTAACGACACCCCATGAGTGTAAACAGTCCCCACTTTTATCTGTGTTTCAGATTTTCACCTGGAGTAAATTCACCCCAGACTGATACTATCACTAAAAGCTAATGAGCTGGGGTTCTTGGCTTAGTGGAACTGTAGCTAAACCTGCTTCTAAACTATGTCCAGGAAGAATAGGGCGTGAAGGGTAGGAATTACATGGAGAATTTATACTCTTCCAGATATGATTGTGTGATATATGGTAAATCAGATCATGTGGGGATATTTGGCCGGTCCCCATGAGGACAGCTGCTTTTTTTGCTCAATTTTATATTAAGAAAACTTATAAGATTGCAAGATTCGTCATCTGAAATAGTGATTCAGGAAGCATGAGGAATCATTCTCACACATGAACTGGCCAACACAGAGTCCTGATCTAAGACCATTGAAAGTCTTTGGGGTGGGTTGAAGAAGATGTTCCAGAGTGGTTAGACTCTTCTGTCATCAACAACATCTCTGCCAAAATGAATGCTCTTTAACTCTGGACAGATATAAATGTTGTGCTGTTGCATGAGGTTGTTGAAACAGTGCGACAGAGAATTTTTGAGGTAATCGAAGCTAAAGGGAGAGCTAGAGTGTGTGACTTTTTTTGGCCAGGCAGTGTGTAGTGTATAGTGTAACTCATTTAAATGTTGACTGCTATTTTGTTTACTGTTCATGCTATGAGCAGCCATTTTAATTTTTTTTTTTCATGTCACATGCTGAACCCGAGGTTGAGGTGACCTCTCAGACCTCAAAAAAAGAATTCCAAGTTAAGGAAATGTTTTATTTATTTATTTTTTATTGTTGAAGATCAGAGATCATGAGTTATGAGTTTTATTTGAATGCAATATAAAGCTAGGGTTTATTTTGTAGATTTCACTCTTTCTGTCCTCTTGTATCCCCATTATCAGTGCAGCAGGCCGGAAATCTGTCTGACTGTGACATGGTTGCACTCTTGTATGAACTAATGTAAAAAAATAAAAAACATCTTTAGGCTGACAATATGGTTAACCATAAAACAGTGACGTCTGTTTCTTGGCTGACTGCCCTTCAGAGGAGATTTTAATGTTTAAATGACCAGAGTATATCTGATCCTCTGGGCTGATAGAGCTGCCGCTGACACACCCTTCCTATTTGTGTTATCTGAAGAGGTTAGGGGTTTTGCATGTGTGTTAGTCAGCTAGTGTTTACTTTGACTTACATTGCAGTTGTGAAAATCCCTGGTATAAGAGCAAATAGCTGATTTTGCAACACCATTCTTCAACAGCTTGCCTAAGCATGAGTGCTTACTCTCTCACGTTTTTATAATTTTATAGACTCAATTTGGTGCTTACAGTATTGTAGGGAATTTATTTTAGCTCATTTTAACGTGCATGTTTTTTCACTGTTGTTCTACAAAGAGTAAACAGCCAGCAGGAAGCATGGGACAAAGGGCTGAATGAGCAGAGGCAGTGATCCAGGAACAAATATTGCTCTTACCGGCATTGGCTGTGCTGACACAGGCCTCAGTAGACAGGCACTGCAGTTTGTGTCTTGTTGCATGATCAGAAATAATGGTGAATGCCGTTTTGCAATGAGCCTGCAGATAAACAGGACAATCGTTGAAAAGATTTGCTAATCCAGACTCAGTGGGCGGCAGTGGAAAATGGTGTATTGCAATCCTTTTGGCAGGGGCAGAGAGAGATTTAGGGAAAGGGGATATATATGCAGAGGCATTTGGGGAGTAAACGAGCACAGTTTAGCAATATCACTGTGTATACTATGGATTATGAGCTGGTATTTTAGCACAAAGCTTCCTATCCATTCAGTTGCTGAATTTCCTGGAATACTGCATGCATTCTTGCAGGTAAGGTGACTTGTAATGTGAAACGGTTTCATTTCCATGCAAGCCTAATTGCAGTAATCCTGCTCGTTAGTGTGTTTATGGCAACTGCACTACTCCAGCAGCGCTGATAGTTTGCTGCCATCACATAAACTCAACTCACATGCTTCTGTAATTAAAAACAACATTGATGTAGAAAGCAGAAATTGTGGACTAATTGAAACCTGCGAAACATGCAGGTGTGAGAAATACTACTGACATCCTAGTGCTGTAAACCTGTAATATATAAGCTTTATCGCCTAGGATCGCCTAGTTTCACAGCATTTAACAGACATTGTGAATAAACAATTACATATACGATAAATATGTAAAATGTTAATTCATAGCCTTCGACTCACAAGTTTACACTGTACCATAAGTTAAGTGTGGTCTTGCAGCCTTTTAACCAAAAAAGAAAACAGTTTAGGCTACCTAGCTAACTTGATAACTAGCGTTAACCTTTTCTGTGACAGAATAAATATGACACCCTGCCATTGTACTGTGGTACGTAGTGCAGTGAAAGATTCCAGATAGAAATGCTTGAAATATAAGAATTTTCCTGTTGTCCATGTGCAAATGCATGCTGATGCCTCTTTACTCTCCATTAACTTTAAACAAAACTTTCTGACTACTTTTAAAGGCAGCGTGCCACAAACCTAGCAACTTCTCCAATCCAGTGTCAATGCATCTTACTCAGAAAAGCACTCTCTTATGACAGTGTTCAAAAAGTGTACAGTAGCCCCTGACTGCCTGGGACTGAGACTAGCTTGGCACTAACATATCCCCACAAAATCCTTTTTCCATTATCGTATTAGTTGTGATCTATCCAACGAAAACTACATTTAAAACAAAGGCTTCAGAATATTACTCAAAAAGATAAGTGTATTTTGTCAGAGCTGACAGAGGAATAATGACTCCAAGTCAATGTCAGCTGAGTTCAAAAGCTTGAAAATGTAATGAAACCCAAAACCTTACCAAACCAGGGTCATTTAAGTCCCATATAAAGCCAGTACAAACATGTAGTAGTGACAGTTTATACTTCAGAGTGATGTATTGACTGGATATAATGGAATCGGATAAATTAGGCTCATAACTGATAATTACCCCCTTTATTTGGGCAGATCAGTCTTCCTGCCACTCTCGATCTATTAAATCCTTGTACGGAAAGTGATCCAAATCGTTCACAAGTAAAACAGTACCTGTAATCTTTATCCATTTTATCCACTTGATTCTTGAGAGCTCAACTTCATTCCAAAGCAATAAAACCACCCACTAACACATGGCGGAAGAGTGTAGAGGAGGGGGTGGAGAGGACAGAGGAAGAAATTTAGGTTGTTTTTTTTTAAAGATGGCTCTGTAATGGGAAGCATATTTGCCGTGGCCCTGCTGCCTGTGTGTCTGCTGCACTATACATGGTGTGATGAGTTTGGAGATGTCTGCTATGAGCTAGCCAGGCTGTTATAGTGAACTGCTTTAGGCCTAAGCCACTGCTTAGCACATGTAAATGTCAGATTGAGTTATTGGATTACAGACTGATGAAGCATGCTGAGACCCCTCTCCCCATGGCTGGTCACATGAGCTGCAACAATCACAAACTCCCTCACACACTCTTTGTCTCTCTCAGACTTGTTCGCACTTTCTCTATTAGATCATTTGGTTTGCTCCACTGTAACCAGGCTGTGTTTCCTGGGCTGAGACCTGAGAGATGTGTGAATGGAAAGCAGTGTGTGTGTGTATATATGTTTTATTGAGAGCAGGTAAGGGCATTTAAAAAGAAGTTAAGTGCTGTTTGAGGGTATTATGTATATATGTATGTATGTATATAACAGTATTCCTGGTGAAATTGTGCATGCCATTGCCAAACTCAGCTCATCAGCTTCATGAGGGAGCTAAAAATGAAAGTTTTGTGTCTTGTTTTCAGTTCAGAAGCAGTATTTTAAAAGATTTTACAAGCATGTAAACCCTTAGGTGTCTACATGATATGATTAAACTGCTATTCTTAAGATAACAATTAGATATTTGATAATATCACTGAATCTTCTACGATATGATATGATTTAGTAGCTTAGTTGATTCTGGGACTGTGATAATGATGTAGAGGAGGACTGTTTGACTGTCAGAGTTATCTGGCAAATCACGTCCATAGGATATTTACACATGCTTATAATCATTGACTGTTAAATCATTGCTTAATTTTTTATTAATTTTATTAATAAGCTGCTTAATTTTGCAGCTTTAATACTTTATAACACAGTGTATCATAATATACTGTCTGGCCAACAAAATAAATAGTCACACACACACACTAATATTTTGTTGGATGGCTTTAGATTTAATTACATGCACATGTACTGTGGCAGTGTGTTCGACAACCTTATGCAATGTCACAGCATTTATTTCTATCCAGAGTTGCATTCATTTTTGGCTGAAATCTGGTTATACTGCATGAAGTCCTTTTCAGTCACATTCAATGGGGTTTAGGTCAGGACACTGTGAAAATGAAAATGATGTGAAAATGATTCCTCATATATCACTATTTTACTATTTGAGCCTGATGAATCTTGGCGTTGAAATCCTGGAATATGTTTGTACTGTTAGGAAAGCAAAAGGAATAGAAGAAAGAAATCCATTGATGTTATAACATGCACATTTAGTACACTTAGATAATCATCTGATTTCATTTTATTGCCACATAATGTTGCTGAGCCTCGACTTGTCTAACTAAAGCCCCATATTATAACACTGCCTCCAGACACTCCTAATCTAAGTGATTTTATTTTGGCCAGTGTACTGAAGACATTTTCAATATGTAATATGCTCAATCTCACAACAGTTAAAATATATGAACATTTTACCAATATTCAACAGGGTAGTTGGAATAAAAGTACTAATGATACCTGTGATATAAATGTGTTCAGACTTTTTTTTTACATTATCAGTATTCAGTATCAGTGGTTAAAGTCTGGTGTAAATGTGGAGTTTGTAAGCCACAATTTAAAAAACGTAAGCTTTTGACTTATTATTAAGTAACTTTCAGTCTTTTTTTGTACTGCAAAGAGGAAATTGCAGGACTTTTTTTTTTTTACAACACCAGTCATTTGTTTAAAGGGTAATAAGATTTGCATGATGTTTCAGGGTTGGTGTGACGCTTGCACATGTACACTTAAACCCAACAGTAGATGATTACGAGTGCTTACTTCTGTGTAAATATAAGTAAAACATGAGTTTAAATTGGCATTAGAATTGGGCAATATGGGAAACTTTTATATTCTGATGTTTAAAGACATCTTCATGATACACATGAATAATTTGTATCACAGTATTTACTAGGGTTTGCTTACAAACTGGTACTGTAGACTCAGGTATAAGTATTTTACCAAAAAATTACGGCTGCAGTTGGTAGCTACTTTTTACAGTTAGTATCAGAGGTGTTGACACCAGCTGTAGTCCTACAATGATTTTATTATATAACAGTATTTTTCATATCACCCAATATTAATTTGCATGCTGTGATGTTTACACAGTGTAACAGCATTCTCACATTGCTGTCAGAAATGATCCGAGAGAATGATTTATAAAACGTGGGTGCCAGTTTGTGCAGTCATTAGGCCTCTGTGCTTCTCTGTTGTTGACCCAAGAGGCTTTGCTCTGGCTTTGAGAAAGAAACGGAGCTGAGCTCATAACTGATGTTTTGCGTTTGCACATCCATCACAGTGATGATTCATAGTGTCCTGACTTTGACCCCTTCGTATGTTTATGGTACGTTCCCCAGTAAAGAACCTAAAGCTTTATTACACTCTGCGAAGGTGTGTACTAAATATGTGTTTAATTATGATGGCAACATTTACATTAAATAGCCCGTCATTCTGTTTTAGGATCATTAGAACCATGGCTTATTGTTGGAATAATGATATTAAAAGTACATAAAGGATGGCAATAAATGACATAAATACCAGCATAACATTTTAATTACAGCATCCTTAATCTTACACAAATCACCAAAGCTTGTGATAGCACCGCTGCCGCTTCCAGCTGCTCTAGTCTGAGTGTAGATTTTTTTATAGACTGCACTCAGACAAACACAAGGAGTTTGATACGAGCAGGTAACAGATCCAGAGTGTTACTCAAACTCGTAAAACTGTAATGTATTAGCTCACAGCACCACACTGATTCTCTTACATCATGCACATGTTGAATAATATTCAAGGGCAGGCTGCTACACAGCGAAGCTGGTGGTCCCTAGATCAGAAAGAAAAGCAAACATTCATAGCGAGCTATGGAAGCGGAAGGAAGAATGTGGCGTGAGTCTGCGTGTCCGGTGTCAGGGGAAAACTGGTGTCGAAAGCGTGCCCTCAGATAGGCTGAGTGCTGGCAAAGCTTACATTCACTGGCCTTTCATATACAAGGAGCTGCCAACATATGTCATTTATAAATAACATACAAAGGATCTAAATTATACCTATATGCCCAGTTCGTATCTAGCTTGATAAACAAGGTTCAGTAGTAATAATATGAAGAGTTGCCTGCAGAAAATGTCACAAACCTTGCAACATGTGCTTCCTGTGAGACACATGATAACAGCTACTGCATCATTTTTTAAACTGCTAGTCATGCTACATAACATGACTGCTCCACACTCTCTTAGGAAAGTGTTGACTGCCCTTTTCCACAATCATGATCTAACAGACACCCAGGATTGGCTAGTGTTCCTCTGACTGAGAGAGCGAGTGTAATGCCATCCTTCCCACCCAGAGAGTACACAGAATTATGCTCTTTTGGATTCCCTGTCACAGATGTCTGTGGTACATGTTAAACCTGAGTGTGTCAGGCCGGGGATGATGACTCTGGAGGCAGGAGGATATTTACCAAGCTCCAGGTTTACTTTTATTTGACATCACGCTTTTCAATACACTTTTTTCAAAAGCCAGTAAAAAGGAAAATTAATGAAAAGTATTCAGGCACAAGCTCACGGTTACTGTTGCTGCGAAGTCAGGAGCACATGTTAAAGTTTCCCATTACTGAAATAATTGTAAGAACTCTAATGTCCTGAACTCTAAGACCTCAGACCTCAACCCCACTGAATGCCTTTAGGATGAACTGGAACACTGTTGGGATTAGGGCTGTGCGATATGACCAAAATGTCATATCTCGATAATGATAATATCACGGTACATAGCACGTTTTCTGTAAATTAGTGACTTCTAATATCTAATAAAAAAGGATTTGTATACAGTAAATTATACACAATCAAAGATTTTTTCTGGTGTATGCTGTGCCACAGGAAAAAGACTAGTCTAGTTTAGTTTTACACGCCTCCAGCTGCCTTGACACCGGCCCTGTGAGCATAAACTACTGGTTTGAGAAAGTCGAATAAAAAACAGACTATGTTTCTGTTTTTATTTCATTGCGATGTAATTTTCTGTTTTGTTCACTTTTATATTTTGTATAATTTTTTTGGCAAGGAAAACGAAAAATGACTTCTCTGTTTCTTGTACATGGATTTTGAAAATGTGAAAATCAAATAACCGGTTACATTTTTAAAATTCTGTTTATGAAATCGACCAATGACCAAAAGATACTTTAGGTATGAGCTCCTTGTTTTGTGCTTGCTGGTCTCGGTCCCTCTCCTGTTCAGAATTAGTCTGGTCTGCACTGTGTGTGCTCTCCTACGTTTGTGTGTTGTCATCCAAACAACAAAACGACTGCAGTAAAGTGTGTATTTGGCGACACAACAAAACAGACAATGGAGCATAGTAAAAATATTAAACGATAGATGTTTTTCTATCGTCACACAATATATATCATCATATCACACAACCCTAATTGGGATGTTCAACAAGAGCATGAGGTGCTATAGTTACATCTTGGCCATATAGCTTATCCGCCTTTGAACAATAGGGTTTTCATGTCATGCCAGTTGGTAGCCCTGTACTGTGATGATTTCTAACTTTAGTGTTTGAGTAAAGTACGAGTAAAGGAGGGTCACACAGTTGGGAATTAGATCTGCAGAGCAAATTCCAGTAAAACAGATGGATACTGATCTCAGGAACAGTGCGGATATGAATGCCTTACAGTTTATGCTCAGGATGTGACACAGTGGGTATTTTCTAAGACAGAGCTTCCTCTATTTGCCTGCAGCCTCTTGTCTTTAAAACAGGGGTCAGAGGTCAGGAACCGAGACACAATGGACACTCCTGCCGCATACTCTATTGACACAAATTATGGAATATATTGACACATAGTACTAGATTATATTTTATATAATAAAATTAACAAATAAAAAAATTGTGAAGTTATGATGTCTGAACTATGCATTGCACACTAACACAAATTAGGCTCTGAGCAGTACTTTTGGCAGTACTGCTTTCAAAATCATGTAACTGCTTTTTTAGGTAATGTTTGAGCTGTAGCACACTTTTTAAAGCTCATTGAGCCATTGCTATCAAGTGTGTGGTATGTAAAAAAGAAGTAGATCACTCTTTTGTTGATATACCCAGCATTTCAAATGACTCATAGCTCTGATGTTTTCTCCTTGTTTGGTGGAAAAAAACAGAAGATATGTTTCCAAATGAAGCAAGTCCCTTTCTCTGGCTCTGAAGTGGTGCTTTAGTTCCAGCCTTTATAGGTAATGCTAGAAAGTGCACATTAGACCTTGAAATGACTTTCTGAATTACGTTCTCTTCTAATCATAGAACCAAAATCACTATAAGATTTACTCCTGGGATTTACCGAGTAAGGTCATTTGCTGCTTTGTTTTGGATGTTGTTGGCATTTCGTGTGTTTTCGACTGATGCTGAGGCTTTATGCCAGAGTCCTGTTATTACCGGGGGCCTGTCGCTGACTTGGCTTACTCTTTCATAGTTACAGTAAAAAAAAAAGTAAATGCGTAAATGAGGCCTCTACATTATAAAATAGAGTGTAGCTTTTAATTTAATATTGTGCTCAGTACAGCACTGTTACTCTGGATACTCTGGTATGGCATTGTGGTTTTAGCAAACACTTACAAACTGGACTTTAGGAGGCGTTTATCACCTGAGTGGTGTAGATTTGGATGAATACACTCTTGGCTTTGTAGTTCCTGTGGTGTTGTATGTTGTGGTTTTATTTAACACACAGGGCATCTACTGGTGGTTTGTAGTCTGAATATGACTCCAGCAAAGTGTTCCAGAGGCTCTGATCATTCAGAAATACTGTAGCAGAACTGATCCATATACTGTCAAGTTTTTTTGGATTGATTGCAACCAGTCGTGTGGGTTTATGTAAATGATTTACGGTAAGGCAGCTCATTACAGCCTTTCATATAATCCTGTTTATTTACTGTTAACCTGAGTACTTGTTGCTTAAACAAACCAGTGAAAAACCTTAAAGATGATTGGATGGAGAGGTGTGTGTGTGTGTGTGTGTGTGTGTGTGTGTGTGTGTGTGTATTTTCCGCTTCAAACGTTTGTAGCATGAGCCAAAGTGGTAATCTGAGCAAGTGAACCACTTTAAATTGATGTGCCTTATTTATAGTCATTAACTAATACCTAATGGCGAAACATAACTGTTGTCATTATACAGTTATGATAAATGTTTCTCCTTACCGTTTTAATGGCTGTGATGAATTTTAGTAGCTCAACCCCCATGACTTTGAGTTAAATGCACCTGATGTAACTTTTTCATTAGAACTACTGTATGATCACAACTAAAAGCATACTAGGTTTTGCATGTGAGTCACAAAACACAAAAAATCACTCTAATGCCCCTATAATAAACACTATACAACTGCTTTTTCAACCTTTTTAATAAGACACATGTATTGGATGTGAGGCAGAATGTTAGTAGTAAAAGTAAATGTCGAAATATGCACATTGACAAACTGCTTTCTGTTTTCTCAGGGCAAAAACACATAACTGTCGTTTAGAGATTTGAGAAGCAGAAGTCATTGTAAGATTAACGAACAGTTAAGCAGAAAGCGTGCCAGATCCAGCACAGTTGTATCACCCATTTGTGAGCCTCAGATTTGTCACCCGAGACCGTTCTAAGCACTTACTGAAGCTGAGATCACCAGCATTCCTTCTTCTCCTCTTTCAGCTTTCTATGATTCCCTCACTCCTCTCCTCATATTTGCCCACGTCAGAATGCTCCTTCTATTCCCCTTGCCCTTTCCTCTACTTCTTAGCAAAGTGCTGTTTCATCTTTTCTCACAAATTCCACCTTTCTGCAACTCTTTCCTTCATCCTAGTCGATTTTCTTGTACCTTTCTCTCAGGCCTCATTTGCTTTGTTCATGCTGTTCTCTTCATTCTTTCTCTCCCCCTCCCTTTCTCTCTCCTTTCTGTTTCTCAGTCTCTTTAGGTCTCCTGCAGTGTGAACTATTAAATGCAAGCTCCCAGATGTGGCCCATTAACCCTTGCTCTGCACAGCAGTGATCCAGCAGAGCTAAGCAACCCTCCCCCCCACCCCCCCACCCCAAACCATTCTCAACCCC
>JAOVVF010000051.1:16456001-16491083 GCA_028565595.1 Duopalatinus emarginatus | reverse complement strand
CTCAAAAATGCAGAATTCATAAAATAAATGTCTACAACAACATTTATACCAAACACCATATAGGGTGCCTAAGACTTTTGCACAGTACTGTGTATATATATATGTATATATATATTTCAAGTTCTGGAATATGTGTATCTTATAAGTACATAAAATGTAAAATATTTCAAATAAAGTATATGATCAGTTTAAAGTAATGGAGACTAATCTCAATCCACAGCTTCTCTAGCGAATGAGCAGTGACGACACAATAATTTTAACACATTTAATGGTACAGTGGTGATTCTGTCAGAATGCAAGTTCGTAAACTCAGCATAGCTTTAATTATGCTGTTGTTGCACAGGAATGTTACAAAGAATCTCTAACAACAAACAGGTGAACACAATAAGGGAACGGACCAGGCACATCTAGAAAACGGGGGGTGGGGCAGGGGGTGACAATTTCAGACCTAAAAGAAGGAGACCAACATCAGAGAAAAACACATAAATACGCAGACAGATTTGGACATATTATCAATGTTTCTTGGTGAATTCGGTAATCGTGCAAATAATCTCTAGATGCTGTTGATAGATATGACGATGAAACTAATGTAGTACTAATTGTGTGTGTGTGTGTGTGTGTGTAGCTGCTGGGGATCCAGATGAAGATGAACTTTATGAGAGTGGCATTGTGGAAGCGAATTGTATCTATAGAGTGGTGGAAGACAAGCTGGTGCCTTGTGAGGAAGCCTGGGCCTCCATTCCTAGTGTGACTCTGCTCAACTCCAAAGAGGTCTGACGTCTCTTTTTACACATTCACTGTGCCTGTATGACTAAGTGCAGTCATTGTTAAGAGCTATAACTGTTTCACTCCTTTGTGATTGTGATATGTGTGTGTGTGTCTGTTTGTTCTTGCATGTGTGCGTGAGCCAGGCCTTGGTGTTTGATTTTGGCAGCGAGGTGTATGTGTGGACAGGAAAGGATGTGCCTCTGAGTGACAGGAAGGTGGCAGTGCAGCTGGGCAAACAGCTCTGGAGCGGAGCCTATGATTACAGTACCTGCAGGGTCAACCCCCTGGACTCCTCCTCAGCCAATACAGATCTCCCTCAGTGAGTCATCCCTCTGCTGGATTTCATGTTGAAGCATGTGTTCCAACTGACATAACTTCATTCAAATGCTTTATTACTACTTACACTTTCACATCCTCTAAGCACACTCATTATCCTCATGCACAAAGCTCAGTTTATGGAGTCATTGGGACAGAAAGATGTGTCAAATAGCTTTAGGGATAGCTCACATATTCAGGTTATGGAACGTCTGGAGAACAGATTCATATAAAAAGCATGTGCCATTACTTTCCCTCCTTTTGCTCCACAGATAAAGTACTGCCCCCATCTGGTGACTTTAGTTATAACATTTAGCAGTCAATGATTAAATGGTTTTCCAGTCTTGCTGTCTGACCTGCTGTTTCTCTCATGTGTGTGTAGACAAGGTGAGGGCAGGCCAAGCTGGGCGCTGTTTGGAAGGCTTTCAGAGCATAACGAGACAGCTCTGTTCAGGGAGAAGTTTCTGGACTGGGCAGAGCGTAAACCGAACAAAGATGAGCTAGCAGTGGAGGAGGTGAAGGTGAGAATTAGTAAGAAATTACACATGCTTTTACACCCAAAGTCACATGTACAATGGTATGTTCGCTTTGAAACATTTCTCCTTAATTTTGGACCTGGCTGCCTGTCACTGTGGACTCTGACTTCTTTCATGCCTTAAGTCGAAGTGCTATGTTGTTTGCTGTATCTGATCTGGTATATGATGTATTTATATAAACATCCTGCCAAATCCCACACACCTGACACAGGGCTGAATGTGAATGTGAATGTGAACTATTCCAGGCTTGTCAGATGACTCAGTGCAGCTCAGGAAAATCAGATTTTTAATAAAATGTATGTTTAAACATTGCAGTACATTATCTTCATTAATTAGGGAAGAAAGAACCTAGTCGGATTTACAAGATGATTACTCATGCAGTTATTCTTTAAGTGTGTGTAAAGTGCCGTCTGTGCCTTTTGTGTCTACGAGCAGAGCCCAGTACAACAAAACATCACAGCCACCCAGGACTCTGACCTGAAGCCGTGTGATGTAAAGGCTCTGCTGGATGGGGGAGACAGTCCTGTGAAGATGGCCTTAGAGGGTGTAGATGTGCAGAGAGGTTATGGTTTGGTCAGTTCAGAAGACGGACGGCAGGCTCAGTTAGCCACTTTGGCAGTAGACGCCTGGCACATTCGCGAGTTCGATGATTTTGAGATTCCAGCCGAGAGCGTGGGTCAGCTGCATGAGGGTGACACGTACGTCATCCGTTGGAAGTACTCCATCACCAGCATGGGTGAGTGACATGTGATGCATGCTAAAGTGTTGCTTCGTATGAGAGCATTGACGTGAACAGAATTGCCTAGTAATGTTCTCCTGTGCGTGTGTGTCAAAAGTGGGTAAAAGACAGAAGCCCGGTGAGCTGAGTACTGCGGGGCCTGGCAGAGAGCGTGTTGCTTGCTTCTTCTGGCAGGGCCGTCATTCGAGCGTGAGTGGCCGGGGCACGTCAGCACTCATGACGGTGGAGCTGGGAAACCAGCGGGGAGCCCAAGTACTCGTCACACAGGGCAAAGAGCCACCTTGCTTCCTCCAGCTCTTCAACGGAGGACTCGTCATCCACAGAGGCTCTAGAGAGGACAGTGGCAAAAACACAGGTATTGCGCTACACATACATGCCATTAGACATTCAAATGTTAGTGTTTTTTATAAGTCACATCCCATACCATTTGAAATAAAATTTGGTGGCTAGCAAAAGAGCAGTGAATGTTTTTCATATCGTAACTCTTGGTAACCATAGCTCTGTGGTTTCACTTGCAATGCCAACCACCTACTGTGCTGTAATATCCTGAAGTGTGCATGTGTGTGTGTGTGTGTGTGTGTGTGTGCGCGTGTACATATAAGGGGTTGTGTGTTCCACAATTTTTTGCTTGTTTTATTGAAACTGTTAAATACGTCTTTCTCCCAGATCATTTATTTAATAACCGCATTTAGTTAATAGGCTAGTTATATGTTACTTGTGGTACCAGTAAGTAATTGACTGTGAGACAGTCTGAGGTCCACAGACAGAGGCTCACATTTCCCCAGTGTGTACCGCTTTTGTAATAGCATATTGTAATAGCACAGAACATGAAATAGAGTGGTATACTGTAAACAGGGTTATAGCTGGATTGGGATTGGGCAGGTTCTGCTTTGTATATCATGTATACATTTTAATTGTCAGTGTTATTTTTATAATGTGAAATTATACAGATATTCTGGTACAAGTACAAAGCATTTTAATTGTTTTTAAAAGATTTTTAATGTTTTTACAAATATTTAATGCTTTGAAAATGCATATTCAAGGTCAATCAATCTTTTTTCCATCAAAATGTTGCTTACACTCCTGTCAAACAAAGGAATACATCAGTATTAAAAGAGTTTGTATGTGTCAGGTGGCTGGAGGCTGTTCTGTGTACGTGGGGAGGCAGAGGTGGAGGCATCTCTTTTGGAGGTGGAGTGCTGCAGTGCTAGCCTGCGCTCTCGTGCCTGTCTCCTCCTCCTGGGCATACACCAGAGACAACTGTACCTGTGGCATGGCTGCAAGTCTCAGCCAATAGCCCACGAGGTGGCCAAGAGAACTGTGGAGCGCCTCACAAACACGTGAGTCACCCTCTCACACGCTATAGTCATATGTGAAGGTATTTCAGTAACTTTTATCTGCTTTTGTATTTCTTTTATATTTGATTGTGTGTGTGTGTGTGTGTGTGTGTGTGTGCTGCAGCTGTTCTCCAGAGCTTGGGTTAAACAGCAACACTAATCTGAAAGTGCAGAAGATAGAAGAAGGCACGGAGCCACAGGAGTTCTGGGATGCACTCGGCCAGCACGACAGGAAAACCTATGACTGTATGCTGCAAGGTACATTTATCTGCCTGGAACCTTAATGGACATTTTGCAGCCTTGGACTTTTTTTTTTTTAGATTTTGTGCATATATCGCTTTATTTCAGTAACATAGATTTATTAGAATTTTGATCACTTCAAATCGTAAATCAAAACATAATTTTTCAAATGACATTGTGCACTTTTTTGGTGTGTGTGTTTAGATCCAGGAAAATACAACTTCACACCTCGTCTTTACCGCCTCAGTGCCAGCTCTGGAACCTTTGAAGGGGAGGAACAACTGAGTCCTTCACGAGTGACAGGCTCTGTGATGGCGATGCCTTTCCTGCAGGAGAACCTTTACTCCATCCCTCAACCAGGTTCCTCCCACATACCATTATATAACCCCTAAATAAGTCATTTATTCTGCAGTTGAGAAAGAGAATCCTTTTATATGAAAATAATGGGCTGGAGCTGGCTAAGCTGGCTAGCAGGAGAGGGAGAGGGATTTAGAGAAGAGCCCCACCCTGATTAGGAGTCATAGGCTAAACCTCTCATCTATGTCTCATCTATATAAGGGAGTTCAACCTTCAACCCAGTGCTCAGTCTTGGGTTTCTCGTTTCATAGTTGCATACAGAAGCCCCTTGAGTTTTACTCTTGGGTCTCCCTGTTTATTATCTCCTTCTCACTCCAGACCTTTCCCTCTGAGATTTCTCCCTTTGTTTCACTGGTCAAGCCCTTTCTCAGTTTATATTGATTAAAGTTCCTCTTTGTTACTTTGTGCTATATAGTCGCAAGTCCCCTCACGCCCTCATATGATATCTCACGTGGTTTACGTCCACCCCTTAGACAAGTCGTTGCTGGTTTAAAACCAGTCCTGGCTAAGTTACCAACCTAACAGTTAAACCCTAAAAATTATAGTCCTGCAGAAGTATATCTATTTTGAAGGAGCAAATAAAATGTTCCTAAAACTACAGGCCAGAATCGTAAATGGGTCTTGGTTTCTCTTACTGAGGTTTCCTGTGGTAGAAATACTCATGGATAGATTTGATGATTTGTGAATTGTACATATAAACAGTTCACATAAAATACTACAGTAGTCTAGATTTCATTGAAAAGACTGCAGCCACTATCTGATGAGTAGAGCTCTACCAGTTGATCCCCCATTCACCTGTGCACAAAGTGACGTCCCTAAAAACATGGAGCAAGGTTGGAGTGTCCTGAGCTCTTTGGGATGAACTGGAACACTGACTGACCTCCTCAACCAACATCAATGCCTGACCTCACTAATGCTCTTGTGCCTGAATTAGCAAATCACTACAGTCACAAAGTCTAGTGGAAAGCCTTCCCAGAAGAGTGAAGGTTACGATAACAGGGCTTTGGAATAATATTTTCCAAATGCACACGTGGGTGTGATGGTCAGGTTGTCCAAACTTTTGGCCATGTAGTGTATGAGGGATCTAATAATCTGTTTTTGTGTGTGTCACTGGCCATGCCTATGCTCACACAACCCCAAACATGTTGGTCAGTCAGTGATTTGTCTAGAACTAATAACCAATTAAATCATGCTTCCTCTGTGAAGTGCAATTTATATTCACAATTCCATTAGCTATACTGCACTCATGTCTGACTCACACTTTTTATTGCATAGTGTCCTTGGCTTCTCTTTTTCTTTTACTTCTGCCAACATCTTTTCCCCTTTCTCATTATCTCTCTGTGTCTTTCTATGTCTGTAGCTCTGTTTCTGGTGGATAATAGGATGGAGGTGTACCTGTGGCAGGGCCAGCAACCAGAGGATGCAGAGTGCACAGGTTCTGCTAAGATCCGCTGGGACAACGAAAGGAAGTGTGCCATGGAGACTACCCTGCAGTACTGCAAAGGTCAGAGGTCGCAGGTTTCCTGTACAGGCTTCAAAAGATCTGTGCATGCACATATTCTAAAGATTATCTGTCTTTTGCCTAAACAAGAGCAACTAAGACTTGGGGATGGTAGTTGTAAGTCATTTTCCAACAACTCAAGAGAGAACTGGAAGAGAAGCAGTGTAACATATCATCATCAGCGCTCAATTACAATACTCTAAAGTCCTGGATTAACATTACTGTGTGATAAATGGTCCCTTAATGACCTTAATACCTACATAGGGAATATTGGAAGCACTACATAGATCGCTCTTATGACCATACACTATATTACACAGGGTTGCTCATTACTATCACTAACACTATCAACACAGGAACAATAATGATGACGGTGCTAAATAGAAGGCATGCGACTAGTGATAATTCATAATAAGTCTAAAGAGTAATATGAAAGAGTACAGATATTGTAACTGAGCGCTGATCTGAGTCTGATTGTACACTACTAATCACTAAGAATAATAAGATTAATTTAGTGCAGTGGACATCCTGGAGTATGTTTTCTGACCAAACAGGCTGATTTCAGAGGACATTAACCCCATATACTTAAACCCCATATGAAAATAAAGCAATTGTATTTCTGGTGCAGGACAAATGAGTAATTTGTGATGTGGAAGCAGATATGGTTGTTTCTTTGTGCATGATATAGTACATTATGTGACGATGGATGAGTGATTGGATGGATGTATGGAACTTGGGATCCTGGGGGAAATCATAGTGTTACAACAGCAGGCATATAGAATTCCATATATCCATTCCATTCAATTCCATTATTGCACAACTATAGGGGGAAATAAAATAAATAGATAAATAACTAAAAACAGTAAAAAAAATACAATACAGAAGGGATGTACAAGGGCTCTGCTATACAGAAATACCCTTCTGTGAGTATCATTCGTTTCTGTTAGTACCACTGAGCAAGGACTGTACATTCTAGTGAAAAATATGGTATTGTAATATGCTCTGCTTTTAATAAGTATCTGTGTGCATGTTTTTTTAGCAAAAAACCCCAGACGACCCCCACCAGCCTATCTGATCTTAGCTGGAGCCGAGCCCCTCACGTTCACTAACATCTTCCCATACTGGGAGAAAGATCCCAGCATCAGAGTGCAGGTGCACACACTATCACACACCGCCTAGAGTGTCCATACTCCTGTACTTTCACTACAACACTGCAAAACAATGTATATTTCTTTAATTCTTTAATATAATCCTCAGTGTGTATGTTTGTGTGTGCTGATTCAGGGCGCAAGGAATAAGCTGTTCCTGGTGGAGGATGCGCTGTCTAAGCTGAGTAAGAATCAGTACTCTTTGGAGGAGCTGACCACCAGACCACTGCCTGAAGGAGTAGACCCACTGCACCTCGAGCTCTACCTGTCGGACAAAGACTTCCAGGTACACAACCATCTCATTTACATCTGTCCATATCTCAGCAGATTTTTGCCAGCTAACCACTGGGATGGTCAACTCAGCTTCAGTTTAGTGATCATGTAAAATTTTCCAGGCTGGTAGTTCGAATCTGGCATCAGTTTTTTGTTAAGGTTAGGATTTAAAAACTGAATGTTAGGATTAAAATCCACCTGTTTTCTGGCTGCTAATGTAAGTTTATTTGTTGCAGGTGGCACTGGAGATGACGCGAGAAGAGTTCAGTGCTCTCCCCAACTGGAAAAAGCTGAACATAAAGAAGAGCAAAGGCCTCTTTTAGACTTGTATTGGACAACATATTGGACACATATTCCTAAATGGAAGTATGGATGGCATCTGTTTATGTGGGAAACCAGTCCTTGTATAGTACCAAATGTACAGCGTGAACTTTTTTTTTTAAATCAATGAACTGACACATCAATTTTGTAGAAAACTTTTTTCCAAATGGTGATCATTATAGCAGTCTAGCTTTATACATGAGGTGAATGGACTTTCTATATACCCTAGAATTCAAAAGTGTACCAGTTGGGGATATTTTGTCACTTATATCAACATGTTTTTGATTAATTACATACTAGCTTGAATTGCTTTTTATGGGTTATGCAGGCCTTTCCTTTATGGAAAAAGGTTAGCACGTCTAATTTTCTAGTCTAAAACATCTGCTCATATTAGTCGTTAGCAAAACGAACTGCTTCTTTAAAGCCATATAGACATGCACAAGTGTGCAGTTCTGCCGTTTTACAGTGTTATATGTGGCGTTTGGGCTCTAATACTGTGGCTTTCCAGTATATACTACCTATTTTAGTGCAATTAACTGTTAATAACTTTTTTTGTATGAATATAATGTGGAGTTTAAGAAATCATACACAGTGTGTGCTTTGTTTGTTTACTAAAACTTGACCATTCCTGCTTTAACCACTAGGTGTCAGGCTTGTTCACGTTCAAGAGGTCATTAAATCCAACAGTTTACAGAACTGCATAGGCGTAACCATGTGTTCCAGCATCCTGAGGGCTTTGTGTTTAGTGTAAATCTGTTATATGTAAGCATTATGAATGAATGAATGAATTACAGTAGATAACATCACTTCATCTGTGTAAAAGCAGGAGGTCATCTGTTCTTGGCACACAGTTCAGCTGATTTATGTCAATGGGGTGCACTGTTTTTCTTCTTAAATAATAGGATACCAGTTTGCAATTCAAGCCATGATAAAGAGATCAGATGAGTATGATGGTGGCTTTTGACACAGGTAGTTAAGGGAAGCTATAAGTACATTATTAATTCTACCATAATAACACGCTTATATAGGCTTGGGCTTCCTATTGATGCTCAGACATAATTCTACCATAAAGTTTTATCAGAGTCAATCACGTTGTAATCTGGTTCAAGAGACTTGTTTGGAAAGACATCGTTAGGGACATCTGGGAAACGGAATAGCGATTAGAGTGTGATTGCCTGTAGAGAGATAGGTGAGTCTGTAATGAATGCTGTAGTGTGAGTGAGAAGGAAATCACAGGGAACAAAGTGAGTAGGTGCAGAATAATCGGATAACACAATGACACTAAGTGTGAAGGTGATCCAACAGGGGGCTTCACTGGTTCTCTGTCATCTTTTTCCTCTCTGTTCTTCCCATCACATAGTTCCATTCATCATCTTTAATCAAAGCTGTGCACAATCTGCTTTTCTCTGTTTATTTGATTCACTGTATGCATCTGGGGCTCCCTGGGGAGGCTACTGGAAGCCACTTGTCCATTGCTTTGATTCTGCTTTTTCATACGTATCTCTCTCTCTCTCTCTCTCTCTCTCTCTCTCTCTCTCTCTCTTATACACACATACAAAGGTGAAACCATCACTGCAGCAGATGGCAGGACACACTGCCTTAGCTCGTAAAATAATATTTATATTTATAGGATCTTATTCAGGGGGACAAACTGAGTACTGGACTTACAGGAGAAGCACAATTGGACATAACAGACTCTTTAATTCTGGCAATTTTGGACCTGACAGCACCAGCAGAAGATTAGAGTGTGTAAAGCATACTGTTATTATATTGATAATAGACTGCCTTGAATGTAACATCCCTGTTTTGAAGTTATTATTGAACCTGGTTCTTATCCAAATTATGAAATTCTTATCCATTAGGAGCTATTAGGACTCTTTTTTGTACCTGAAGTTTGAATGGCATTAATATCTTTTTGCTCGACAGTGCACATCAAGGCTGAACATGACAACAACAAAAAAAAGAATGCTCTGTTCCAGCAAATCTGCACCAAGCAGTCTGTGTTCAGAAAAAAAAATGAATGATGCCATATTTTTATTTTCTCTGTAATAGGGCTGTGCTGTGCAGCCGTTGAATAAGTCTACTCTGCCGCCATTTCCAAGGCTAAACAAAAAAGTTGAAAATCCCTGAAACGCTAATCAAAAGATGAGTAACAGCTGCAGGTATGTGTTCATTTTAGAGGGAAATAAGTTATAAAAAAGCACAGAATTACAGTGAATCAGAGCTGCAGCAACCTTGAGACTGGAGTGTGTGGGTTTGGCATTAGCAGGATAAAAGAGAGAAAACAATGTACCTCATGAGCGATGATGGTTATGATGATGATGATGATGATGATGGTTATTATTATTATTATTATTATTATTATTGGTGGTGTTGTATCTTAGTTGCACACAAGGATATATCTCGCATAATGACAGTACCAGTCGTAGATTGCAGTATCTGAAGGCTGACTAATATTGCTGGTTTCCAGTTCATGGTTCATAGAAAAACACACAACATCCATGATCTCGGTGTCCCTACTCCTATTCAGTATATTCTCTTAACCACAGATCCTTACAGATCCTAATTGCACATCCATAGACATTGGACCTATAGAGGATGGCACAGTTGATTTCTCTGTTTAGCCTACTTCAAAAATTGTATGTTGTTGTTCATTTTATTTATTTATTTATTTTTTGTAGAACAGTAGGAAGCTGTAACTGAGTTTCGTTAAACATACAAATCTGAAATGTAACTGGCCACACTGCAGTTCAGTCTAATACTTGGTAGATTCCCCATGGCACATAGACTCCACAAGCTATTCTGTAGGCAATGAACACTATACTTCCTGCAGAACGGTCCACAATTCAGTTGTATTCTGAGGTGTAGGTTGTTCTACAGCGTGTTGCATGGCATCCCAGATGTGTTCGATAACGTTGATGACACTCAGATGAGTGTTCCTCTACCATAATTTGGTATCTTTAGACATGTGTGGTGGTGCATTGTCCCGTTGGAAGAAGACAAACCCATCAGAATGAATGCAGGAATGGGTGTAACTTGTCATACATAACGTCCACCTGACATACCAGTATGCAGACATACCAGGGGTCCCATGCCAGCTAAAATACATACTACTATGGAGCCACCACCAATCTGTACCAGCTTTTCTGGTTCTCTAGTGTATAACTTGAGGGATTTAAAAAATATCTGTAAGTTAAGAACTGTGACTCTAAATATATTTATGCTTCTTGTTATTTACACATTTGTGTCATGAAGTTGGATGGATGACAGATGGATATAAAGGCAGGTTTAGTGTTTAATATTCTAATTAGTAATTATTGTAGTCATTGTAGCAGGCAAACAAAAGTGCTAAACCAAAAAGAAATATTTTAAAATGTGAAACAGACTCAAAACTGTAATGTGTGTAATTAAAAAAGACATGACACAGTCACAGTTACACTGGGAGTCTGAGTTATTTAAAGGGAGTGGTGTGTGTAAACCAGTGAGCTGTAGACATGGATATGACAGATGGCTAGGTTAAAAAAAAAATAATTCACATCAGAGTACAGTAATTATTATTCACAGCATTCTTACTATAATATCTGTTTACAGAAAAGGCACGTTTGATTAAATCAATAATTTCAGTCCAAATAAGAGTTCAGTAAAAACAAAAACATAAAAATACAATTAAATTGGACAGTATTATGCAAACAGCATGAGGTGGAGTAACCTGCAGTATTATTGCATAAAGAGCAGACAAGTGTCATCTTTTATATTGTGCATTATTGCAAATGAAAATGTGGAAAAGGTGAAGAGGAAAAGCCAAGAAAAAAGTAATGCATAAAAGTTATATAAATAAAATATTACTCTAAGAAAGGTTAGACGTTAAGGGACTCCTAATGTCCTTAGGGTGCTCTCATGCCTGTGTTACCTTCTGGCTCTCAAACTCACGCTGTCATATAATTTTGCTCTCAGGTCTTACCCTCTGGGCTTGCTTGATTCATTCTGATATTTTAGATGCGATGCTTCAGTCCTGCTTTGAGCCTCTCCAAACGTGACTCTCTTTCTCCTGGTCCCACACAAATACCCTAAAGATTTGCACTGGTTCCATATAGACCCCTTAATTTCAAGAAAGATAATGAATGAATAGGCTAGCAGTGCCTAGCGTGCCCTCCATATCAAACATATTGCACATATCCTGTCTTGGTAAAACAACTGAAGCTAGGCTTTTCTTAAATGATAAGTGGGATGACATAAAAATGAAACAAATAAAATACAGAAAAGGTTCCTTTACTGCTTGAGGTAAATGCACCTAATTCTACAGTAATGTTAATGACACTGTGTGTTATTTTAGAGTATAGTAACAGTATGAACTACAAAGCGAGTCGAAAGACATGACATGATTTATTTCAGAAATACCCCAGCAAGTAATAGGTGAGGGGGCCTATTTCTTAGGCAATGTCTGTAACATAGCCGCCATACTGGATCAAGGGCAAGTTTTTTATTGGGAAGGTGGTCATGTGTCTGAATTTTGACTCACCCTGTACTTTCCTCCCATGTGAAAGTGAGCTACCGGTGTAGCAGTGCCCTTGAGCAAGACACTTAACCCCCTAACTGCTTCAAGGGCACTGCTACACCAGTATCTCACTTTAGAATTTAGTCGAGTCTTGTCCAAATATAACAAAACTAATAGCTTCACTAATTTTAATGAGGCATTAACTCCACAGCCAACTCCATCAAACACAATCATATCACACAGCAGCTGGTGATGGGATTAACAGTAGCTGAAGATACAGCCAATCGATAAATTACAGCACATGTTTGTTTTTTTTGCAACTTGCATCTGCTTCCCTGCCTGTAGTGCCCCCCCTCCCCCCCTCTCTGAAAGCTGTGATATCTGTTTATAAGGTAGTTGAAGCCCTTGACATGAACTGGAGACAAGACAGTAGAAGTCTGAGAGATAGATGAAGGCCAAATCTTTGGATGGAGCTCCATCTCAGCTATACTAATTAGTCTAAAGTGTTACAAGCCAAGGCCCCAAAGGCAAAATACACTCCCATTGCAGCTCTTGTCTTCTGTGTCTGTCCTTGTCTTTGTCTCTTTCTCACGCCCTCTCTCACCACTGCTTTTCCTGGCGGTACATTTGTATCGAGCGTGACATTAAGCCCAGGCTTCTGACAGGAATAAGAGATGACTGATTGATTTCTAGCGCACACAGAAGGATGCACACACTCATTTCTTTCTGTTTATTTTGGCTCACCTTCTTCCTCAGCCTCCCGCTGTGTTTAGCGTCGTTTTCACCTGGACTTCACCTGTCCAGCATGCACATCACTGCATTCCTTGTCATCTTCGCTGCATGACGCAAAGGCTGTATTGATTGAAAGCCATGGCAGAGAGAGCTGTGCCCTCTCCAGCCCAACACTGATATTCACCTCACACTTATCCTGCATTTTCGACAGCCTTTCAACAGCACTGTGTCTCTGTCACTCTGAGACGTTTCTTTCCAATAATGAGTTATTTTCAGACACTGCAGGAGAAATATGATTCAAATGTACAAACCGCTGTGCACTCTCCCTGTGCCTGAAAAATAAACAACTTTAAACACATTTTCATAATTAGCTTTAATTGTGCTTGTTCTGAATTTACCACCAACAGCAAGAGATAGTTGATATGTTTGGTTAAGATTTTTTTTCTGGCATTTTCTTTGCCCTGCACTAAAGTTGGAAGGACTGGTAAGGTGATGTAGCAGGTAGTGCTGCTGCCTCAAAGCAAGAAGGGGCTGAGTGCAGTTCCCGGGCTGGGTGGTCAGGGACCTTTCGGTGTGGAGTTTGCATGTTCTCCCCCTCTGTGTTGGTTTCCTTTTCCAGTCCAAAAACATGAGGTCATGCAAACTGGTTATACTAATTGCCCCAGGTGTGGTTGTGTTTGTGTGTCTGCCCTGTGATGGACTGGTAACCTGTCCAAAGTGTTTCCTTGCCTTCCACCCAATGAGAGGTGTGAGGGACTATAGTACATCCCCATAAACAAGTAGTAGGATAATCGGCTTAGATGTTGAGTAATTGAGTGTATTTTGTAGAGATGATGACAAGACTAAAGTAAAGTACCAATCAGAAATAGCCATCTGCATCTTCAACCCCTCTTCACGCCAATGACAAAAACAGCAGTGCCCTTTGAGCAAGAGCAAAACTGCCCCTAGTTAAAATTTTCAAACTCTACACTTTTATTTCTACTTTGTTTGGATTTTTTTATAATGAAAAGAATGATAATTAACAGCTCATCAGTCATCGATAATCGACCACCTTCATTACCTCCTGTGAGCTTACCCTAATCCCTGCTGAGGCTGCCTTTCACAAACATGAACATCACATCATTGCCTGACTGCCCACATACAATCTCTGTCTAAATTTGCCAAGCAAAAGACATGGTGAACACCTCCATCTCCTCCACCTTCCTCTTCCTGGAGAGTGTAATAGACACTTCAGGCAGCTAATTGCAAGGATTTAGCAGGTCTCTGCTGGGATTATAGCTGAGGGAAAGAAATCCTGACAATGGTCTGGGTCAGCGTGATTGCACTGCAGAGGAGGCATGCAGAGATGGGGGTGCTGGGGAATTTTGGTTGAGGTCTGCTGGGTCTGATACTGCAGTGCTGAAACAGATGTTATTAGTATGCTTTGTCTTAGCAACTGCTTATCCATAACTTAATTTTTTTTTGGTCTGTTACACTTATACTTTTCTTTTATTCTTTCAGTCTATTTCTTATTCTTTCATTAATTTCAGTGCACACATAATCTTAGTACGGATGGTATATGTCAGTGATATAGGAAATTTGCCATTACTACTGTAGCTGGTCCCTTTATTTCGAGCGACACTGAAATCTCCAAGCTTGGCAGGAGACACTGTATTCCATATGATACAGCAATGTGTAATGTGGCAGATGTTCTCATGGAATGTAATCTTACTCTGATCCTAAGTGACATCCCTCAGGAGTCACAGCAAGCTTGTACAGACTAGCTGCCTGTCCCAGGATGAGGAAAGAGCCTAGATTGCTAAATACAGCCCCTTATTACCTTGATTACCTTTTCTGCAGGCGCCTAGGCAAAAGTGAGGATGTGTTCACATGGTTTATGATGTTTGTTAAACACAGGCCTAGTCATTAAGCTGGGCTATTTGCATTTTGCAGCAATTGTAGCAAATACTCTGACAGGGTGTATGCCTGCTGCAAAGCCATAATGATCCAGAAGCAGCTTATGGCAGGACTCTTATAGAACCATGAGATAAAATTGTTTTATGTGTGTATATATGAACTAGTTTCCTATCTGCTCTTTTACTTCCTGTGTTTGTTATAAAGGCATGCAATCTTCTGTGTGACACGGTGGATTATTTATGGTTTAAACATAAAATGCGTAAATCTTGCAGCTGATATTGCTGAACACGCATCTGCTGCTGTATTCAGCATTCAGGTTGGGGGGGCGTGTGCATTAGTTTTCATTCAGTTTTCTGTGGGAATCTGCAGTGAAGTGCTATACTGCAAAGATGCTGTAACAGCAGAATCACTAAAGCATGGCTCAAAGCAGCTAGTGCAACTCTATGAAAGCAGAATAATACAGGCTGGCTGACCTTGTACTCATACAAGCTTTACATATCGCCTCAATGGCTCTTATTGTACAGAAGACAGAACGTAATTGCATACTTGTCAAGCCTGATCTTTATTCAGCCTATTTGAGTAGTTCGCATATGTGGTTTTGTCTGTGAAAAGGATACCGCACAAACCTGACACAAAAAACTACTTATTGCAGTGCACACACACTCACTCATAGATTCAGTCCATGAACACAGCTCTTACAACTAAATTGGTGCATTTGTAGAGATAGCCTCCACAGAATAGCCCTCATTTTCCATAGTCCTCCTGACAGACTGGCAGTGTTTTTTTTTTGCTTTGTTTTTGTTTTGTTTTTGTTTTTTTTTAATTGAGAGAATCTTATCTCAATCAGATTTTCAGATATTTACTCTACTGTGTCCACTGAATGTATGTTTAATCATATGTTTAACCACTATATTATAATCATATGTATGTTTAACCACTATATTTCTGTCTCTTGTTTCGTTCTTCCTCAGCTTTTACAGTGAGATAAGACAGCGAGAGCACAGTCATTGGATTAGCTGCAGTGGAGCTCATGGTGCTCGATATCCCATCTGCTGAATTGTGGCAGTTAACAGGACAAATACTCTAGAGCCAAACTGTACCAACTGTCACTTCTTTAAATCACCGACTGTGTATATAGTGGACAATATATCTGCACAGACCCCAACTGTCCCATTGTGATGACTGATGATCTCCCCTGCCAAGCTGGTAGACCCTGAGGTTACAAATAACAATCATTAGCTAAAATCACCAACATTCTTAACTATGTTGCTAATAGCGCTGTTACTTATTTTCCAGATTTATTCATTAAAATAATAAGGAAGTATGTTACCTAATCATAACATAAGCTTGCTCATAGCACCAGAAAAATTAGATAAACATATCAGACTAGTATTAGATAAAGTTGTTGTCGTTAAAGCTGTAAATAATTAGTTACACAGGGCTAGCTTGGTATTTATGTACTATCACTATAAAATTTAATATTGAATATTTTATTGACATAATATTAAGCAAGCGCAACACTGGGGTATCCTAATAATGCTTTGTAGCTATTGCCATATCATTATGAAGCCTGAATTTGGCCAGAATTGTAATGACCCCATACAAGTGTTTGGAAGCAAGCGCAGTTTATTAAGTTGCAGAAACTCAAAATTGTTGAGAGAAAGTAAAGAGGAGAAACAAGAACAAAACAGTTAATCCAAAGCACAGAAGATACACAAAAACTGCTTGGAAGGGATCAGGATCTCTCCAACACTCTGGCCTGGGGGATCTGCAGAAATAACCAAATAATACACAGGAAAGAGGCAGTCCAAGAGGTAAATCCACAACAGAAATAAAGATAGTCCATCCAGACAAAAAAAGGAACTAGAGTAGTCTTCAGTACAAACCTTGAAAATACAAAAAGCAAGACAAAGTAAAAGAATGCACAACGGGATTGCAAGGCACAAAGTTCCAACTATCCAACTATGGCTGGCATGTTGACCTGCAGAGAGCTCCAGCCATAATGCTCCTTATAAAGGGAGATGAGAGCTATATCGGCGCTTTCCCTAATGAGCACCAGGTGTAGCTGATAATCTGGCAGAGCGCTCTGCGGGCGGAGCGTTCCATGTTGTTCTTGGCGGCCTCTCTGGCGACCCCCCCCCCCCAAGGGGCTACCTCTGAGAGCCTTCTTTCTCCCTCTGGGCCTACCTGGCTTATGAGGAGCCGGTTTGTTGAGAAACCGACTCTGGAATTCCTCGATAAGCAGTGGATCCAAGATGTCTACTGCCATGACCCAACTGTTTTCCGCTGGTGCATAGCCCTCCCAAGCCACTAAATATTGGACACGTCCCTGTCTGCACCTGGAGTTAGTGAGCTCTTTGACCATGTAGGTGGTCTCACCCTCAGCCTCCACTGGCCTGGGAGATTGTTGATGTGGAAGACCAGGTGAGTACTGCAATGGTGTGGTAGCTGAACCCTATATGACACTTCGTTAATTTGATGTAGGATAGGGAAAGGACCGATGTATTAAGGGGTAAGCTTCTTGGTACCTGATTCTTGGAGTAGGGTCTTGGTTGCGACACAGACTCTATCTCCGGGCAGGTATAGTGAAGTACTATTAACTTGGCGTTGATCAGCGTGCCATTTCATTTAGGCTACGGCTGTGGCGAGTCTCTGGTTAGAGAGAGCACAGACTTCCTCACTTTTCTGGAACCAAGCATCCACTGCCAGAGTGTCGGTGGGGTAGCAGTGGAGGCTGGTTACCTTGGACACACTGGAAGGGTGTTAAGTTAGTGGCTGAGTGTTTGAGCGAGTTCTACGCAGATATCTCACCCAATCCTGAGGACGCTGATGACAGAACATCCTCAAGAACTTGAGTAGCTCTTGGTTCACCCTTTCAGTTTGCCCAATGGCTTGGGGATGGTATCCCGAAGTGAGACTCACTGTGATCCCCATCTTATTCATTAAGTGGGCCCAGACCTTTGATGTAAATTGGGGCCCAGGTATTCCAGGTTTTTATGGTCAGTGTAGATGAGGAATGGGTGAATGGTGCCCTCTAACCAATGCCTCCATTCCTCTAAGGTCAGCTTGACTGCTAAGAGCTCCCTGTCCCCCACATCATAGTTCATTTCTGCCGCGGACAACTTTCTGGAAAAGAAGGCTATTGGATGTAGCTTAGCTGGCTTACCTTGTTGTTGCAACAGTTTGGCTCCTACTACTATGTATGAAGCGTCCACCTTTACAATGAACGGCAAGGTGGTATCAGGTTGGGGCAGATGTGAAGGCCTTCTTCAGGGTTAGAAAGGCCTGGGTGGCCTTAAGGGTCCAAAGTAGCTTTTTGGGGATGCCTTTTAAAAGGTTTGTGAGGGGTATGGCGATGGTGCTGAAATGCCGTATGAAGCGGCAATAGAAATTGGTGAACCCCAGAAAGCGCCGTAATTCCCGCAGGGTCTTTGGTTGGCCCCAGATCTCCACTGCCTCCACCTTTTCTGGATCCATTCTCTGGCCCGCTGTGGTACCCCCAAAAACTCAACTCAGTCTGTGTGAAATTGACATTTCTCTCCCTTGATGTAGAGCTGGTGCTGGTACCTTTGCAGCATCCTCCAAACATGATTAATGTGGCTTCCAAGGTCGGGAGAGTAGAACAAGATCTCATCAATGTAGAGGATGGCGAATTTACTAAGCATGCCTCGTAGCACTTCGTTTATAAGGTGTTGGAACACGCTTGGCGCCAAAGCCAAGCCATACGACATGACACAATACTTGAAGTGGCCAGAGGTGGTGCTAAAAGCCGTTTTCCACTCATCACCCTCCCTCATGCGCCTAGGTTATACGCACTTCTGGGATCAGTTTGGTGAACACCCGAGCTTCTCGCAACTGCTCTAGGGCTGAGGGGACTAGTGGCAAGGGGTACAGATACCTGACTGTGACTTTGTTGAGGCCCTGATGTCGATACATGGGCAGACCCCTCCCCCTTTCTTCTCCACAAGAAAAGAACCCTGCAGAAGCCTGCGTGCATCCAAACGACAATGGCCCATTCTAAGGCTTTTCCACTCAATACACTGATCACCAAGGCTACCTTCTGTACCTTCAGAAAACCTGGGCACTGGGAGGTAATGCTGCTGTAGCGCTCAGGTAGGGAAATGGGGAGATGCCTGCTCTGCACAGCCCTTGCTTGACTCTGCTGCAACTGAACCTCCCTTTCCTGGAGGGCCGCCCACTTCTCCTGCAGCTGCTAGTTACTAAGTGCTCAGGCTTGCTGCAACCTGTTTATTTCTGCTGCTTTCATACCGAGGCGGGTCAACCTTTAACAACCCCACACAAGTGTTTGGAAGCAAGTGCAGTTTATTAAGTTGCCACACAGAAACTCAAAATGGTGCAGAGTGTTGAGAGAAAGTAAAGAGGAACAAAACAACAGTTAATCCAAAGCACAGAAGATACACAAAAACGGCTTGGAAGTGTTCAGGATCTCTCCAACACTCTGGCCCAGGGGATTTGCAGAAATAACCAAATAATATACAAGAAACAGGGCGGTCCAACAGGTAAACCCACAAAAGAAATCACGACAGTCCATCCAGACAAAAAAAAAGACAAAAACAGGAACTAGAGTAGTCTTCAGCACAAACCCTGATAACACAAAAAGCAAGACAAAGTGAAAGAACGCACAACCAGAATACAAGACACAAAGTTCAAACCATCAAATAAGTGGCATGGCTGGCATGTTGACCCGCAGAGAGCTCCAGACAGAATACTCCTTATAAAGGGAGATGAGAGCTAAGTCAGAGCTCTCCCTAATGAGCGCCAGGTGTAGTTGATAATCTGGCTGAGAGCTCTGTTGGAGGAACGTTCCATGTTGTTCTTAGCGGCCTCTCTGGCGGCCCCCAGTGTCCGCAGGCATGACAAGAATTAAATGCTGGCATATTAAATGAAAACTGGGGACTGGATTCTGTGCAGTAAAGATGGGAGCTTGATACCAATCCATATAGTTTATTAACACATCATATATATAAGCATATAATTTTACACACTTTGTCATATAAATGGCAACAAAACGATTGTTAAGCAACCATTTCATATTCAGGGTCCATATAGCTTTTCCCAGCATTTTCACGATGGCTAATTGCAGTTCCGCTATATATCTCAGATAAACAATTAGATTTAATATATGTTACAATGCTACATAGCTTTGACAAAATGCTGACAAACAACACTAGCTATCGGTTATAATCAGCTTGTTTGTTGACGCTGTATTTAAGTATTTAAATGCCTTTGTAGTCTATTTGAATATAATATATATTTTTATCTGTAAACACATGACTTAACCAGCACTCAAATCAACCAACTGTCAAAAAACTTTAATAAGCTTTCAATACTATCAGATGATGAAGAAGCTGCTGCCAACCAACCCTGCTTATATCTACCACATCTATCACATCTATCACCTATCAACCAAACACAGAATGGGTTTTAGACCACTAGTGTAAATTTAATGCAAGTACATATTTACATGTATTTCAGAGGTTCTTTGGATTTGGTTTGTCCCATTTTGCTTTAATAAAAGTGTGCACAAGAACTGGCATGGACCACATAAATTAGTGCAAAACATTTTAAATCAAATGCATTGTTGTGTCATCTGATCACATGTTTCAATAGAAGATATTAGAATTATTAGAAAGATATAGAAATTATTCATATTGTGTCCAGTGTCACCCAGATAAGGGTTCTGTTTTGAGTCTGGTTCCTCTTAAGGCTTCTTCATCTTGTTGAACACTGAACACTGAACTGAACTGAACATGATCAATATCACAAATTTAAAAGGCTTGGATCAACACCTGATCAAATTGCCTGGTTTATTATTATCATTACTTCTAAAACATCTAACTAGTGAGGCCATTATGTATCTTGTCAGCCTCATAGGGTGGCACATGTTCTAATGCTATCTGTCTGCGTTTTCTTTCACGGTCCAAAGGCCTCCAGTTAGGTAAACTAGAGATAATGAATTGCCTCTAGATGTTAATGTGTCAGCCCTGTGATGGACTGGTGACATGTCTAGAACGTGTCCTTGCCTTCTGCCCTGTAAGTGGTGGGATACACTCCAGTACCCTCTACAACACAGTAGCAGGACAAATGGTTTAGATCATAAATGAACATCATTAACATTTATTCATTATGTATAAACTATTGGAAACTATTATGTATAACCTGTACAGATTCGGATAGCTTAGTAATCAATTAGTAATCAATAGTAATCAATCAACTAGTTATCTACTACTACTAATAAGCAGATTAATGCGTCAGCATTAAGTGAGTGTGGAGTCTTTTACTGTCCTGCTTTGGGTAAAAGATTTGACTGACTGACCTCATACTGCAAAATGTTTGGATTTATTCGTTATAATAATTTTAAAGCCTAATCACCTGTCACATGATTCTAATGTGCCACATATTCTGACACATATCTACAAATGAACCTACTTCCTATCTAATCTTTCTACAGCTTAGGCAAGGCTGTAATTAGACAACTCTGTTTATGCTTGTCACATTATAGAACAGCAGTGCTCTTGTGTTATCTGCATTGCTCTTAACATTAGAGGACTCACAAGCCAGAACCTATCAAGGCTCCGCTGCTAATTAGTCCACTAGGTATCTGTGTCCCTCATGGGATTCATTTGATTTATAACAGATTGATTTGCTCGTCACACTCTGTCACCCTCCTAAATGAAACTGGTAGTGGATGTAATTGTGATCAGCGGGCCTTGCTGCTGAACGCCATGGGATGATTATGGCGAGAATGGGGAGCACCTACAGAGGGGGCAGCTATTCTGTTTGCAACGTAATGAGTTTGGATCATCATAGAAAGAGATAAATGAGGATGTGTGTGTGATAAAGAGAAAAAAGAGAGAGAAACAGACAGTGAGAGGCTGAGTTAGTGCCTGGGCCTGACTGAATGAACCCCTTGCTGTGTTTATGCCAACTGAATAATGAACAGGATGTGTCTAGAACATCTCTATGTAGTGAGTAAAGACATTTGCTGTCTGGATGAGTATTTTCTCTTATGAGCCCCACCCTTCACTTTCTCTCAGGCTTTCCTTTTTTCATTCCCCAAACATCTTTGCCCACTCTCTGACTCCACAGCGGGGAGGATGATGAAAGGGCAGTATTCGGTTTTATATATATATGGTATATATATAAAGTATGTGTGTGTGTGTGTGTGTGTGTGTGTGTGTGTGTGTGTGTGTGTGTGTGTGTCTACCTCAACAGAACCATCAGTCCATCTGGACCGATGTGTTCACCGAGACACACAGATGGTAGACAAGATTGGGGCTTTTATTTGACCTATTTATTCATTTTTACGTTACTTTACAACAACATCACACAGCCAAAAAAAAATGACACTGACCACTACACATCTGCTGCAGTGTCAAAAATGAAAAACATCACGAATTTGAACAGATGCTCTCCTTTCTTTGTTGACAGCATTGATCCACCTGTTTTAGACTGAGTAATGAAAGCTTGCATTTTGTAAACCTGGAAATGTCAAAATTAAAGACAAGGCTAATGGCTGTAGGTCATGTCAGATAAAGGAATTAATAAAAGTGGGTTATATGTTCAGTATATCCTAGACATAAACTTCAAATATTACGTTTGGGCAGAAACATCTTTCTCTATATCAGCTGAGCTTGTTATTAGCTACATCTAGGTTCTGTTTTTTAACAGGTCATTAGTTTTATCAGGGCCTCCAGTAGTATACTAGCTGGAGTGTAGCAGTGTTTATTTAAATGGGCAATAAAACTTGAGATCAATTCAAAATGTGATTTGTGATTAAATATGCTTGTACATGGTTGACATATAGAATATTTAAACAACAAACCAAGTCTGGACCTGTTCTCCAAGCAATCCCTAACAAAGTTTTAAGTGCACAACTGCCATTTTTTGGCAGTAGATTTGGCTAGTTTCTGGGAATTAGCTTCACTTTATGGGAATTTTTGTTTCATATTGGCGAACAGAAACAGGTACTTGTGCACATAACGAATTATAGCTACAAATATTTACGTATGAGGTCTTAAATATCATGTAACATAGTATGCATGATCAATGAACATTAAACAGTGCTGCTATATCCACCCTGATTACTATTTGAGCAGTACCCAATGGGAAAAGTATGGTTCTAGTTAAAGTACTGTGTGCAGTGGAGGAAAATGATTCAATCACTCTACCAAAATGCATCGCATACAGATTAAACAACCAGATCATTTTCAAATCAGCATGTCCTGTAATTTCGCTACAGCCTGTGACTGAAGTTGCATTAGCCATGCACTCTATTGTATACTGTGACCTCCAGGAGAATTTTCATTGCTACAAATTATAGTCCCATTAACTGCAAAGAGCTCATCAAAGAGAAAGGAACAAACATACCTCTACAAGTAGACACAGTATTATTGTAATATTGTCTTTGCGACTAATACAATATACAATATGTATTACTGCAGTTAAATAATGTCATGCCCACATCTAGCCCAATCCATACCCTAAATGTAGCATTAGTACACAAATGAAAGTAAATCACCTTTTTGGTTTTTCATTTTTGCTAATATTTTTCTGGGCCTGTTACATGTTCCCAAGTTCCAATTTATTGAATATTGCAATCTTTTTAGAGTCTTTGGTCCTTATAAATGAATGCATACACACCTTATACATACAAACAGTCATACTGTCTGACTGCAAAAGAGCTGCTTTTTCAAGCATTGCATTAATATGCACTTCCCAGCAGGGCTGGTGTAGCCTAAGCTCTGAAAGTAGGGGAGTGTGTGGGTTAAGCTGCTGCACAGTGGTGGATTCCACAGACTAAATTCATTTTCAGCCGTATGACAAATGACCCTGTCAGCCTGGTGACTACCGTACGCACACAAGGTGCCCTTGAGGACGAGTATCTCCAAACAAATCATTAACACCCCCGCCCCCCAACACACACACACACACACACACACACACACAACCACACTTAGAAAAGCATGGAGTTAGATACATCCAGATATCCTGTGTGTGCATTGGTTAACGCAAAGATGAGTGTTAATTTCATTGCTTATGATCTTGAGCCACTCCATCATGTGACACTGTAGTACCAGCTTAGTGGAATCCAACTTACTCCACTATCAGGTAAAACATCAAAGGAACTTTTACACTTAGTCTTGCAATTCATGTGAGGACCTTCCACTGGCGTAATTATTAATGCAGTTAAATAATGGTAAGGCCAGCTCTAATACTAACCCTAACCCTAGCTCTAAACCTAAACCCAAACCTAACCCTAAACCTAGCCCTAAGACTAACTCTAAACCTAACCCTAACCTAAACCTCAGGTTATTTTTTAAATAATATTTGTTCATTTACTTATTAAGTACTAAGATATAAACATATATGTCTAAACCCTAACTTTAATTTTATTATTAAAAGGTATGTACGTAATTTTTGTAAAAAAAAAAAAAAAAACAGTCTGAATGTACTTTTTGAAGGGAAAATTTCACACCCTGAACCATGTTAAATAAATTTATATTGAAATATTTTAAGTGCTTAGTGACTCTGGTATTAGTGAATTTGATATTTGTCTGTATTTTCACTGTTCTTCTGAGAAGTTAGCAGGTGTTTGCCACTCTGATGTTACAGGGATATTTTTCTAGCTAATAGGAGTTGTTTAATAGAAGAAAACATTTCCACTAAACTCATACAAAAAGATACTACTGTCAGTTATTATAGCTAGCTCTTAAAGACAAATTAGCCAAAGCTTCTTTTTACTCACTTTTGTCACTCAATGCTTTCAATGCCATATTAATGAGAGATCCAAGTTAGAAGGGGTGGTGACTGCTGTAATGAGTGATTAGTAAAAGCAAGATGCAAGTGGGTAAAATTATAGATCTGCTTGTTAGAGCTAATGCAGTAATCATTGTGAGAAATGCAAGCAGACCAAAACAAAATAAACCAGACTGAATAGTAATCAGGAAAAAAAAACAACTAATGATGCAAATGTATGATTAGGCTTCTAAATGTACTGCACACAGATGAAATATTTAAATATTTAAGTGATAAATAAACTTTTTTTATTAAATAAAATTTTTCCTAATTATTTCTTGTGACTTGTACATTCACATCGAGTACAAATTGCAATGCTAATTAACACGTAGGGATTGCCTTAAGAGATATACTTGGGACTATATTCCGACAAAGCACCGCTGCCAGGCGCAAATACACCACTGCAGCACCTGAAAACGCCCAACCTCTGTCAACACACCGGCGTGACTAGGCTGATACAGGTGGTGATTGGTTTTCAGGTGCTGCATAGTGTCTTTGCACCTGGCAGCAGTGGCTTTGCTGCCAGGTGCAAATATAGTTCCACATATACTGTATATATGCCTAGACAATCCCTTTGTGTTAATTTGCATTGCAGTTTTTACTCGATGAATGTACAGGTCACAAGAAATAATTAGGAAAGATTTCATTTCATATTTATATCACTTTTGCGAACTGCTGGCTAACGGGCAACACTACATTACAGCGCCTATGCTAAGCTAACAGCTGCACTGCCCGATTAGGACAGTGACTGGACTGATTAAAAAACGCTTGTGACATGTTAACTTATTTGTACAAATGGTAAAGATTCAGTCTGAGGTGTTGTACTCCCATTGAAGCAGATATTCAGACACTTTAAAAGGATTTAATCAAACAGAAATGTCTGTAGGCCATGTCAGCTCAAGTGTGCAATGTCAATAAAGCAAAAGTGAAATGTAACTAAGAAATTCTGAAATTTAAAAGATTCTTACTTCTATGAATTTTACTGTTATTGTTATGCTGATGATATTTAAAGAACTTTTTAAAATTAAGATTCAAAACAAATTGTTTTTCACCAGTGGTCTCTGACTTTTGGACTTTTCTGTATATACTGATATGCAGGTTATTCAAGGAAAAGGTGTTTCATTTATTAAGCTGTATATAAAGAGATTAATTCATAAATTGACTATATGAGCATTCATACAAGAGATTTAGTATTGAGTGAGTAAATGTACACTTGTACACACTTGTAATGTGAAGTCTAACTGATTTATCTATTTATCATAAATATTTAGCATTTGCAGGCCTTGAAATCGAAAACTTGTCCGCATGCTAGTTCACTAGGTTGGGGACTAAGAGTGGCATTAGGAAGAGAGAACATCTTAGTTTCTCAGGAGAAAAAAAGACATGTGTATATATTAATATTATATTAATAATTTTGTGGCTGTCACAAAATGTAAATGAGCTGTGTCGAGAATGTGCTTTGCAGTCTGAGGGGAATCATAAATTTGTGAGTATGAAGAAAATCTGCCTTTTTGCATTGCCTTTGTAAATAATTTTAGTTCAGTTTGGCACATACTTGAAATACATTTGCCTGTGCTTTTGTATCAACTTTATCCATGTAGTAAACGTATATTGTGTGGATTCAGTTTGACGCAGAGGAACATTTAATGTTCACTAATGCTGCATTATGAAGCTTATTATCACTTGAATAGATGCAAGGAAAGAAGTGATGTAATAAGAAATTAATTGAGCTAACACTGTGAAAGTGTTGCTGTTTATGGGGAAGTGTGTGTGTGTGTGTGTGTGTGTGTGTGGGTGTGTGTGTGTGTGTGTGTGTGTGTGTGTGTGTGTGTGTGTTGCGTGGGAGCAAGCTAGTAATGAACTTATCTGTTTTTATTCCCTGCCTGAAAGCCTGAGCCAACTCTAATGGAGTTAATTGACTTCATTATGAGAGCTGCTCTGCTCTGAACTGTGTAGGTGACAAGTGGCCTGACTGTTTTAGACACCTAACAACAACAAACATGACAAAGAGGAAGTTAACGGTGTTTCAGGGTGAGTGTGACAAAGTGGGTCTGTGCGCTTTGTGATAAGTGATGTGTGGTGATGTGTGCCTTCCTCTTAGTGGGGTGTGTATTTTATTCTCTTGACAGACTCTCTATTGCCCTGTCTGTGATAGAGCTCTCATAATGAAGACAATTTTTTTTCTATGAATAGTGTGATCATGATTTTATTCACCACACTTTTCTTCTCTGTTCACATTCAGCTATAAGATATTTCCCCCAGGCTCTATTTGCATGTATATGGAGAATTTATATTGATGAAGAGCAAATATCTACATATCTAAGCATAGGAATATCTGATCATTTTGAGTATGGAAAAACATCTAGGTGGTCCCTAAGAGAGAAACCTCCCAAAAATGTATATTACCATATATTGCACAACTATAGAGGTAAAGTACAATAAGGAGAATAAATAAATAAAAAATAAATAAAAACTAGAATCATTTAGATTAGGATGACAAATGGATGACCAAGAACATTATTACTCAGAAACAGATGACATGAAAAAACAGTTACACAAATAATGTAGGATATTTTTTACTTCTTATCAAATGCCATATCACAATCAAAACAAAACTCACAACAAAGTTGCTAGCTTTCTACCTTAAATAAACTGAATTATAAAAAAGTAGAAGAGGTTAAATTTGGCAGGCTATGATAATGCAGAGTCACTAGTGAGTCTGACATTCAAAGTTGTGTTCACACATCACCTGTATTTAATTACACAATAACAGTGCACATGTGTGGTGTTTGTGATGGACACAATATGGATGTTTCATAAAATCCCTAAATTCATAGAAGTTTGGTTTATGGGCAATGCTAAGTGTAATTACAGTCTAATTTTATATGTGCATGGGTTTTTTTTTATTTTTTTAAACCAATTTACTAACGCATTTGTGGGAAATGTTAAGTGTTTCAGTAGCTTGGTCTTGTTTTCTCTTACCTTCAGATTGTCCATATACAAGAACTAATGGTTACTTTCCATGCTTTGGATGCATATTTTCAAACCGCCTAGCAGCAACAGAGTTTGTGTGTGCATTATATATCGTTCCCATGTTCCAAAGTTGAATTCTTGGATTCACAATTTCCATTTGCAAAATTTTCTTTCAAAAGAATATGCATAATTTATCTAAAACATTTTCATATTTTTCCACATCTGTGCAGAAAATCTTTATATAGCTGGTAGATGATTTTGGTGGATGAAATTGATGTGTATGGAAATCCTGAGTGTTATTGTCCTCACATGCTTCATGTCTTTATGGATCTCTCTTCTAACCAGGTGGAATGTTAGTACATTCGATATGATCTTAATTATTAAAAGTATGAGTAAGATACATTGGTGGGGAGGGTTAGAAATGAGAGAAAGATAGAGGAAATTGTATAAAAAAAGAGTGGATGAAATTGAAACATTAAGGAAACTTTAATGAAGAAAAGTGCAGAATGGTTGGGGGTGTGCTTGGAGGTGTGCAAGACTGATTTTGATTAGAATCTTGGTGATGGTCAGGGTGTTTCTCTCAGTCAATGGGAATGACATAGAATACATATCATACCTTCTTTTTTATCCAGTTGTTCAGACTAAATTATTTATATGGAGAAGCATGAGAATGCATGGATTATTTATATATGTATCTTGTTACAGTGGCATCTGTAACAGTAAAGTGCCCATGCTGACCCCTTTCCATCAACAAACGTGCATACAATGGACACGTGAGATTCAGAGCTAGACAATGGAGCGTAAGAAAGTGGCCTGATCCAATGAATCATGTTTTCTTTTATATCATGTAGATGGCTGGTTGTGTGTGTGTGTGTGTCTCCTTTCTGGGGATAAAATGGCACCAGGATGCACTATGAGAAGAAGGCAAGCTGGCAGAGGCAGTGCTGGGAAACCCTGGGTTCTGTCATTTATGTGGATGTTTCTTCTTTCTGAGACACAGCACATAACCTGAACATTGCTGGAGACAATTTACACCCCTTTATGGCAACAGTGTTCCCTAATGGCAGTGGCCTCTTTTAGCAAGGTAATGCTCCCTGCCAGAGCCACTTTGCAAGTCAGATCTACACAATGTTAGGCAGGTTGTGTTAATGTAATAGCAGATTTATTGCATTATCCTGGTCAGGGTTGCGGTGGATCCTGCCTATCTCCTTGAACATAGGGATCAAACCAGGGACCCTGGAGCTATGAGACAGCAGTGCTACTTCCTGTGCTGCATGATAATGTGTACATTAAAAAAAGACTGCTATCCGAATGTCTGAGTGATATCTGATATCTGCTGCTATAGCATTTCCTGTTGTTTGTTCAGATCTACATGTGTTTTGTGTATGTAGTCCCCATGAACACAGCCACACTTACCTGCAGATAGATCTAATTTCACTCACAGTCATCAGCATAAACATTTTTAACATTGCACACTGCACTTTCCAGGCTGGTTTAATAAGTATATATAAATAACAAGTCAAGTCTTTCCAAAGTGGTAAACCTTTGATAAGAAATATATAATCGATGTACTAGATATCTAGACTTATATAGATAAGAGTGAAAATTATGGTATATGGCAAGGCAGCGATTCGGTAAAGTAAGGCTCAGCTGGATGTGAATTGCACTTTTATGATGCGTGAATGAATCAGTTATCTGGTCACTGAGCATTTGCATGCTGGTCCAAACAGGCTCCCAGAGGATGGGAAAAAGTCAGTTTTAAAATCTGTCACTGTCATCTGCCTGCCGCCATTGAGGGAAATGTGCATATTGTTTCTTTTAGAACATTTCTTTGAACGTGTTTCGAAGTCATTTGCTGCAGGCCATCAAAGAGCCACATGACAGCCAGAAAGTGTAACTTTAATATAGGTTTTGGTTCAGAGCTGATGTATTCACTGGATTTTCACCTCGAAACTCATTCCTCTCTGAGGGTTCCTATCAGCCTGAAACTACAATTGCTTAAAAGTGTGTTGGTACATGAATTGAAGCCAATATAGACTCTCAACCAACTTATTATTCCTGTCTTGTTTAAGAACTAGCTCTATATAAAACTAATCTATTAATAATACTTTATAATATATTTAATACAAGATCGTGCATTTTTAAAAGATTTATGTCATTTTTAGTAGAACAATATTCTGTCTCTTGCTTAATCCACATGGAGTTACTGTGTAGCTGTAATATTTATTGAGTTGAAATGTGGTGGACCATGTTATATCTGTTCCTGCATAACAGGCCTTATTGTAAAAACAATAACAATAATTATAAGGCATTACAGTGAGCTCCCAAAAGTTTTTTTTTTTTCAAAATCTTTCTTAGTTTTATATGTTTACTATGTCAAAAATAATAAATGTTTTTGTTACATTTTATCTGTGCCTCTTTTTTCTTTTTTTTTTAAAGACCCCTCAAAGTCTATTGCTTGTGTGAGTCATAATTTAACAACTTGTACAAGTGTATATACCATAGTGAGGGACCGCTGTTTACATGCCCAGTTATGCAATTTTCTGATGATCATGTGGAGGCAGAGCAATGCATAAAATAATTCAGATACAGATCAAGACCTTCAGTTAATGTTCGCATCAAACATCAAAATAGGGAAAAATGTGATCTCAGTGACTTGGCATGGTTGTTGGTGCCAGACGGGCTGCTTTGAGTATTTCAGAAACTGCTGATCTCTTGAGATTTTCATGCCAGAAAGATGGTGCAAAAAAACAAACAAACAAGCAAAAAAAAAAAAAAAAAAAAAAAACAGTTCTGAGGGCTAAATGTCTTGTTGATGACATAGCTCAAAGACCAGACTGGTGTGCGCTGATGGGAAGGTTATGGCAACTCAAATTACCACCCTGTACCGCTACACTGAGGAGAAAGCATCTCAGAACACACAACTCATTAAACTTAAGGTGGAAAATGCTGAAGACCACAGTGAAATCCCCTCCTTTTAAGCAAGAACAAAAATTGGGGACTGTCATGGGCACAGACTCACTACAAACTGGACAACTGAAGTAATATGAGCATGAATGGTGTTTCTTTTAAGTTACCCATGAATAAAGTTTCTAATATAGTACTTAAATTGCTCACTGTAAAGAGACTACAGAGTCAAATGTAATATTATAAACACACAATTAAATAATTAAAAGATTCATTATCAAGCAAAAATTGTTTCAGTTATAATAACTCTAGCTCTGCCAGTTTGTTTGACCAATCGTTGCCCATTCTTCTCAAGATCTATTAAAGTCAGCCAGAGGTCATATATAATCTTCAACCTGAAAGAGTCACAGCAAAAGTTTGACTTCTTTCCTTAGGTTCATTGCAAACTGCCATGTGGGTTTCAGCCTTTTGTACTCATCTATAAATCAGGACTGCTGTAGTCCCAGAGAATTAGAAATTAGTTTCTGAATGTAAGCCTGTCTTCTTTGGCATGTCTTCCACCAGTGACTGCATGTATATATTTAAGTCCTTGCATAATATATATATGTGTGTGTGTCTTTGTGTGTGCCTCAATAACTAATTCTGTTTTTGTCATTGTGCAGCAGGAGGTTCTAGCTCACTGTACAACTCATCAAAGATGTTTCCAGTGATTCTGCACTCAACTGCTGATACACAGCGAGAGTAATCGCAATGCATTCTTTCCCAGAGACAAAAGCAGATGTTCATCTTTTCATTCTGCCCAGTGAGACTCTGGATGTGTCAATAAACTTGCATCAGTGCATGCTGTGGAACTCTGACTGTATGTCGTGTTACACAACACATGGGGATGGGAGGTTGGGGGGGGGGGGGGCTGGGGTTGTAGTTAAACACATACAGTTATGTTGCAACACAACAATTAAGTTGGTGTCTCCAGTGAGAAAGTCATGGAATTAAGAGCATGGAAACCCAGCAAAGTGTTTTCTCTGCTCTCATGATTAAGGCTTCTAAGGAATGAATATTGAATGAGAATAAAATGACATTAAAGCCATGATTTATTGTTAGATGCTTTGTCTTTGGGAATCAAGAAGATGTGAAGTTTGAGCTCCAGGCATGACAGAATATCTAAGCTTATTGAATTTGTGACTAGATGAAGCGCCTACATTCGGCGACATTTCCTAACTTGCTGACATTCGTTCAGATAGTCCTGTCTAGAAAAACTAAGAGAAACAGATCTTGGAACAACAGTCAAATAATGAGCTCTGTCCAGTGCTGCAATACAAATAACATGCCCAGTAGGTCAATTCACTTACTTTATTTTGAGAAACTGACCTGTAGGGGAATTAGATGCAGCTGAAATATGAAGCGTTTTAGAACCAGTGAAGTAAACCGTTTATCAGAGAGGTAAGCTACCCTTTCGAGCTTGTGTACATGGCGATCAAGTAAGACATTATTCATCCGATTTGCATAGAGTAGTGGACAACCATTTATAGCAAAGGTCAGTTCCTTCTGGATAATGTAATAATATTGTGTTTTTCCCCCCTTAATGTTCCATCTCAGTTTAGGCATTTAATCCTTGAGCTGGCCCTGAACACATTGCTCTGCCTCAGACATTTACATAAAGCAGGCCATTAAAGCTAACTGCATTGATCATATCAAGTCTAGGGTGCCAGTTTATCAAGAGACCAGCAGAAGGGGAAGAAAGGAAGCAATTCTAGAGTCTAGCTCCCATGGGTGACTGATTCAGCCCTGCACCAGCATCCTGAATCTATGATTCTTTCTGTCTTGTGTTGAATTGCTTTGGGACTTTGCTGGTCTTATCTGTGTTTTTTTTTTCTTGGAGCATTACCCCTTCTGCATGCTGATACTGAGAGAATGTTAAAACAAAAAGTAGTGTTTGTTGTTAAGGGAGTAATGTCACTGCGCAACAGTGCAAGGACAGGACATCTTCTCATTATGTCCTGCTGCCAATTTCTATGAAACTAAATGGGTACAGATCAATCTTGTAAATTCTTTTTCAAGCCGTGACTAGTGTTTAAGTTGTAGCATTTTTTTGTGTTGGACCTAAACTTCAGACGTCTGTATAGATCTGAGCTGGTGCAAAAGACGTCAATTTGTTTTAGATTGCTGTTAACAAAAGGGGGAATACTTCAGTTTTATGAGGAATCAAGTGCATCAGTATCCCCAGTGGTCCAGAATTGACAGACTGGTACAAATAAGCAATGCTATGTCTGATTTATTTCTAGCCCAGACTGTAGGGCCATGCAGCCCATCAGCAACAGTCATGTCAGTTGATTACACAGTGTGAAATTCCTCCTCAATCTGATATCTATTAATCTGGGCTGATATTTTCCAGCCAATGTCACATATGCATAATAATGCATAATAACATATCATCAGGAGTGAGAAGGAGCATGTGATATAGTCAAGAGTAACGAATGAAAATGAATGAGGTGCATTATTTTCTCTATCATCCTTTTTTTCTCCCTCAACAAGCCTTTGAAGCTGAACATACTATAAATAGAAAAAGGACACATTATCCAATTCAAGTACAAATTACACAAAATAACAGAAGACAGAATTGTAGCTTTAGAGGATTTTTTGTGTTTTACATTCAGGAGTAAAATGTAAAACTCAGTAGCTCTTAACATGCTTAATTCTGAAATCGTGTGTCTCTGTGTGTGTCTCTGATCATCCTATGTTCAACTATGTCACATAGTTCAACTTTAACTTGCTTCATTATTCATATACAGATATATATTTACCACAAATGAAAATATGCCAGTGTTCCCATGAGCTCATCAGAGCCAGAAGGATGGACTTAGTGTAAACTGAGTGCTTCCCCCTGGTGGAATAAGGAATTGTTTCCTTTACTTCTGCAGAAGTGATTTCAGAGGTGATGACAGAGAACATCCCACTCTTTCCAGGGATTTTCTAAAGAAGGTAAACTTTGTTTCCCAGGTGATAGTTGAACCAGTTTAAAACACGGAGTATCTTTTTTTCATTCTTCTTTTGTTTAACTGTGATAATTCTAGTGTATTTGATTGTTTCTTCATTGAAACTGTGTCATTTTAAACACTTTCTAGTAAATGATGCAGAATTTAATACTTTTATAGTTAGCTTTTTGAGCTCTTTATATAGCTATTCAAAACATGGACATCAAACTGTTCAATTATGTTAGAACAAATGATTTGTCTAGTACTGGATTTCTTTACTTTTAAATATTACATTGCAAAACATGATATAATAGCAAGTGAAAATACCTTGCACAAATATGCCCAAACCTATGGTACAAGATCTTTCTGTCTGTTTTTATATTTATATTTACATTTATGACATTTAGCAGACTTATCTAGAGTGCTTAGTCATCATGCAAGATTATTTTCTTCTAGAAATAAACACCTAAATTTAAACAAATTCTCTGCCAGTAAAATGAAGACTATATCAAGGTGGAAATTAATAAAAAAAGAGATTACAAATGATATACTTGGTTCATTGTAATCTTATAATAGTCATATATAATCATATAATACTTTTTACATCGTTATATATATATAAGATATTTATATTTTTGCAATGCATTATTAATTTAATTCAGTTGTATGTCGTTATTTCTATTTGTACTTTGTATACATTACTCTAGCAAAGCATTTGCTGGTGCATATAATTTCAAAAAAGAAAAAACTGCCATAAACTGAGGAATGTCAAATTTTAGAAGGCAGAGATCTGGTGATGATGAACAAATCAATTTCATTGCATTTAACCATTATTAAGCATACCATTCTTTCTATTTAATATTCTCCAAATAGTGTAGCAATGAACTGTGCAATGGTTTTGGTCCATTTTCTGTGATATGGTGTCTGCTGACTGATTATTAAAACACGACAAAAAACGCAAGAGTACTGCCTGGTTTCAGGGAGCCACATTGTTGTGCTCCTTTGCTGACCTTTAGACGTTGAGGTCTGGAACAGCACAGGGTTCTTTATTCATTGCAGCTGCTCCTGAGCAGATGGTGTTTGTCTGTGCTGTTGCTGCATGAGCCATTCACTGAAGAACAAGATCCCCTGTTTCACTATTAAACCTTGATATGATTCACAATACCCACAATATGTCTTTTATAAGGGCTAGATTTAATTCAATAATTAATAAGACAATGATGCATGTGTTAGGGTTTAGTGCAGAGTTTATCTTCAGGTTACTAAACAGCTTTAAATCGGATTCTAACAGATCATCATCTGTTAAACAAACTTAATAAGTATTAAATACATTGAGTAAGTATTTAATTCAAATAAGTAAATACAGGAGCAGGCAATGCTTGTGGCATGTCCTGGCTTTGAAATGCTTGTTTGTTTGTAATTTGATTATTTCCCAGGCCTTATTTTCCTATTGCTCTTTTGGAATAAAATGATTAATGATCATATCTTCTATACTGCCTTAATGATTAATGATTTTGTCATCCATGGCTGATTTCTGCAAGCCTTACAGTGTTTTATTAAACTTCTGGCAAATAACATTCACATTATTAGTTATACAGAAGCTCAATCATCAGGGTCTGACAGAGTAATAGTAATAGTAGTAGTATTAGTAATAGTAATGTAATCTAATGACCAAGCATCTACAAACCGGATTCCAAAAAAGTTGGGACACTAAACAAATTGTGAATAAAAACTGAATGCAATGATGTGGAGA
>JAOVVF010000051.1:16418720-16435754 GCA_028565595.1 Duopalatinus emarginatus | reverse complement strand
TATGCCACCACACTCATAGAAAGACACCAAATTATAGTTAGAGGAACACTCGGGTCTAAACAGCGAAACCCCAAACTCACCAGATCTCAGTGTTATTAAACACATCTCTAATGTCATGCAGTGCTGACGCTACATAAGTCCAATACTTGGTCTGTGCCCCAATAGGATTTCTGTGTTCCACAGCTTGTTGCATGGTATCCCAGAGTGTTCGATAACATTAAGTTTTATTTGGTGATTTAGGTGTGAATGGCAAAACCCCAAACTCAGATGAGTGTTCCTCTAACCATAATTTGGTGTCTCTAGACGTGTGTGAAGGCGTATTGTCCTGTTGGAAGAGGCCAAAGAGGTCAGGACATGAACTGGTGTAACTCGTCAGAGAGGAGGCTACCACTATGGTGCCACCAACAGTAATATTTTGCATAGGGCTATCTGCCAGTTTTTCTGGTTTTTCATCAGTGTATGTGACATTGATTAGGGACGTCATGGAAATAAATTGGCCAAAAAACGGTCCAATAAAAAACAATGAACATTTTAGACAGAAGTTCAATGAGGTGTCAAACTGAAAGTTTTAATAACCAGCTTTAATAATAATAAAATTATTATTAATAATTTATTATTATTATTATTATTATTATTATTATTATTAAATATTTGATTTCCTGCCTCTTTCATGGATATATAGTCTGGACTCTTAAATTATTCATCATCATTTTGTACAATAGAAAATACCAAGCATGGAAAAATCAGTATTATACAAATCAACTCCTACTTCACCATATCAACAGTTATAAACTATTTTTTGTTATACATCAAATACAGTTAAGGAACCAGCCTTGAAACCAGAAGGTTCAAGGTTTGAGCCCTGCAACACGACAGGACTCAACTTGAGCAAGGCACTTAACCCACAAATGCAAACCTATTGCGAACAGGGGCTCCCTAGTGTGTGTTCACTAGTGTGTATGTGTATGTTTCACTGCACGGATGGGTCAAATGCGAAGGTTAGTTGGACGATGGTTATCAGAGTAACTCACTTTGATTTTCACTTTTACTAACATAAAAAATAACATACAAGAACATAGTCAGCACAGTTCTAGTTGTTGTTACAAACCAATTATAAGATCGGTTTGCTGTTGTCTGAGCTGCTCTTATAGAAAATCAGTCACTTTCGACAAACCAATTGCCTTGGTATCAGAACATCAACGTAGTTTGGCGTATTGACGTAGTTTGGAGCTGTAATGCAGCTGCACAATTCTCTACACCAGTTTCTCTATCTTGGCTTTGTAGCAAGGCGTGACCCAGTTTAAACCATGACTTATACCTTCTATTCTCCCACCTCTGTGCTCTCTCTGGCTGTATTTTTCTTTTATTTAAGACAATAAAATGGGAACAAAACTCCCAGAGCAATACAAGCAGAGAGACGTCAGGTCTCCTGAATTTATCACACGGTTTCACGACCCTCATGGTGATCTGACATAGAACAGAAACTTCAAGAACACTGACTGCTGTGAAATGGGAACCACAATCAAATGTTTATCACAGTGTATTGTATTGCAGCTGTAACCTGTTACTTCACTAAACCTTGTTCATCATTAAAAATATTCGAATGTCGCAACAGAAAAGAGTTCGCCCCATTATCATGGAAATCGAATCCTGGGTGATGTTACAGCCATCCATAGCCTGGAGTCTAGAGAGCAGAATTGGCCGTGCTCTCAGGAGAAAATGGGCGGTGTACTGTTTTTTTTATTTAATTATAGCAAAACTAACCAGTCATGGGCGCCCTGATGTGTTATAACACCCTTGATGTTTCATGAGCAGGTAGCACCAAAAAAAAAGCGGCGGCTGGCTGCATGTGTCTCGGAGGAAGCGCATATTAGCGCACGCCCTCCTTGCTTGGTGGCTGTCGTATGGTAGAAAGAAGAGAGGGCTAATAGGGTGAGAATTGGACATGTCTAAATTAGGGAGAAAATCCAGAGGAAAAAAATACTCACCATTTTATTACATACTGTATGTTGTGTATTCCACTCCATCCATACTGGCAAAACTGTTACCCACATTGCACACCCTGGACTTATTTTACACGATTGTACTCATCAGTACACTGCATATTGTACACGTGTGTTTTGTATATTAATAAATGTTTCAATATGTATAGCAATAATCCATGCTTTATATCTATTCGTAAGTTTCATTCTATGATACTTCTATGTATGTATATGTGTGTACAGATGTATAGAGAAGCATGACTTATATTGCTTATATTGTGTATATGTAGTTCATATTTGCAGATGCACATTTATATTGGTATTTTTCACATGTTCCTCTCACATGAAATGCTGCAGAAATATTATAAGTTGAATATTTTTGGTATACAATATATTATGTAAAAACAAAAAAAAATGTATACCCCTAATATCAGTCACACCAGCCTGACGTTTATTGGTTTCTTATTCCTCTTTCAGCTCCAGTTCAGGTTTCTCCGACAGTCACACCCATTCATATCCTGCACTCATTCTGATGGGTTTAGCCTCTTCCAACAGGACAATGTGCTGTTTAATTATGTAATCATAATTTGGTGTCTCTAGATGTGATAACAGGATAATTAGATAATTACAGGAACACTAGATAATTACAGGAACACTCATCTGAGTAAGTCACCAGATCTCAACATTATTGAACAAATCTGGGATTCTCTGAAATGCTGGTGCAAGAGCATGGACTCCACAAGCTTGCATAATTATTCTGTAGGCAATGAACATCATACTTCCTGAAGAATGGATAACATCTCTGTTGTGCTCCGAGGTGTAGGATTTCTGTGTTCCACATCATGTTGCATGGCATCCCACATGTGTTTGTTAACATTGAGGTCTGATGACGTAAGTGGGAATGGCAAAACCCCAAACTCGGATGAGTGTTTCTGAGTGACATAATTTGGCATCTGTTGACACATTTTCTTCTTGGAGAGGGAAAACCCAACAGAATAAATGAAAAGCATGAACAGGTATAAGTCATTAGAAAGGAGGCACACTGTTCCTTCCATTATTTTGCAGGACACAGTCTACAGCCCACGTACAGTACCGAGCTGAACAGTCAGACTGAATAACAATAACACACCACTATACATAGCAGCTTCTTGTTACTTATACTGGTATCCAGTATCTGTCATTTACTTGTACTTATTTTCGCTCCAATGGCAACATCCGATTCTGTGTGATATTATAACAGCATTAAATTACAGAGATCTGTTTCACAGTTATTTATCAAAAAAAAATAAAAAATCAGACTGCAAACTGTGCTCTATGAAAAATATAAAATATCTTGTACAATACTGAGCAAGTGCATTTCCCATGCACTTCAGTTCTGTGAGCACTGAGACACACATGCTCACCACGGTCTACACTTTGCTTGGGTCAGGGTGCGATTCACAGCACCTTTCATTCACTGATGCTGCTTTGTGCTGCTGTACTTAAACCATACAAGTGTTGCTTGCTGCAAGAAGCACATGGTAGCAACCACCATAAGCAGAGCTAAATAAAAATATTAATATTACACACTTCAGTATCATTATTGGTTTCGGTAAAGACGACGTCCTCATGCTCTCATACCTGTACTGAGTCAGAATAAAAATGGTTTGTATGCATTCCTAATTTAAACCATTTCCCTCTGTAGTCTTTTGAGTTGTGCCTTTACACATGAACATAAGGGACTTGCAAGAGAGTGGGACAGAGCTGGCTGTGTGCGCTTGCCGCTCCAGATGGTGAACAGACTGAGCTGCACTCGTGGTGGTGTACCCAGACCAATGGGTGAGACTTTTCACAAGACAGACACAGTACCAACACACTGTCCTCTGTGTTGTAAAAGAAACAGCTTCGATACAATCGAATGCAAATACTTATGCAGACATGTATGCAGACATGTATGCAGACATGAACGCTCACACACACATACAACTTAACAGACGACTGAAGCATAGACAAAGATTTATTAACAGTACAGCTCCCACTGAGAAACAAGATGATGTCATCTATCAGGTTGAAAAGAAACACTGAAAAATGTCTTATACCAGCTGTTAGTATTTATGCCAAAGTAATTGCACTCCTGTGGTCACACACCTGCTAATCAAAGTTAACTCTGCATAACACTCACACCTAGCTGAAATATATTAGTCACTTGATATTCATATAGAAAACACTTGTGTGCATTGCACTTTCTCTATCACACTGGAAAGTGAATCAGTGAACGCATTCCACTTGAAAGAAAAGCATACACCAGAAGTTCACTAGCCCTCAAGGTTCTTGGCAAACTCTCTGGAAGCTGAGCAATTGTGAGGAGCATTGAGGGGTAGCAGTAATGCTAAAGTCCCAGTTCGCAGCATGGTATCTGTCTCAGATAATATTTAATAATGTGCTATGGAGGGCATTCTCTTTTCTTCCAGCACCCAAGAGAGGCAGCATTAAATCTCCTTTATATTCATGAAATATCATCTACACACACACACACACACACACACACACACACACACACACACACACACACACACACACACACAGTACTGCTTCCCTTGAATTCATAGTCAAACGTTTCTCATAAAGCTAGGTTCCAATGTTGTAGTAATATCTGTTGTGGTAGAACATATGACAAAACACAACTAAGATCAGGAAAAGACTAAGACCAAAACTGAGAAATGATCAAAGACTGTCAGGCCAAGATCACAAAACCTTATGTTTTGAATGGTTACACTGGTTACCGAGCTGAGACTATTGGCATTAGCTGTGTAGGACTGACTCCAACAGTCCATGCTGTAGGAAAAAAGGAGCTTATTCTCATTTAGGAAAGCAATAATGATACAACTCCCAAATAGCACAACAGAAAAGCATTTGGCCTTTCATCAGGATATCAAGTTCAAACCCTGACAATTCGACAGCCATCTGCGACAGGGAGTCCTAGACAGCATTGGGTAGCATTGCTCTGTTTGCTTTCTGTGCTCTCTTCTTTGTCAATCAAAGCAACACTAGCCAATTAGCCAATTGTGGGTGTATGTGCGATCATGTATGGTTAATCAGTGCTTTCCTCTGAGCGTGTCTTCTCAGTACTCTCTCTTTTATTATATGGTCAAAACACCTGACATCACTTCCATGTGTGCTTTTTGAAAATCTCATTCCAGTCCTCCCATTGATGATAAATTCCAATCCTCTGCAAAGGCTTTCTAGATTTTTGAGGGTGGATGTTAAGATTTTTCCATTGAGCCACAAAAGAATTAGTGAGGTAATGTCAGGTGATAATAGGTTCGTTATCACAAAAGTGATGTTAAAGCCACTAGAGTTCTTCAAGACAAATCAGGTCTTCATAGAGCTCGCTAAGTGCACAAGGGCATTGTCATGGTGGAACACATTTGGCCCTTCTTGATCTAGCGGAGGGAAATTGTAAAGCTACACCATACAGATATATTCGGTGCAACATTATGGCAGGTTGGGGAAGGAACACGTTGGAGTGATGGACAGGTGCCCACAAACCTTTGCCCATATGGTCATCACTGTCTGCTCCATGATCGTTTCCTCACAATGATTCACTCACAATTTACACCCAATATTGTAATAACTAGATGAAATTTACAATAGCCTTTGACATTGAGGTATATGTCTCAAACAAGAACACACATTTATAGCACACAGTACAAAGTGATTATGTGTGGGCTTGGTTTAACTGACAGGAGAACAGACCTAGCCTGTAGCTGAGTGTGGAAATCATGTGGCAGTCTCAGCATAAAATACAATTATCAACATCTGTTATTTCTGTTGAATCAATAATTTCATTTCTGAAAACATAATTGATTTAGTCATTGGCATTGATTAAGGGGTTTGTGGTGGGAATGATTCCATAATACAAAAAGACAAGAAAACAATTCACTTGAAACTGGCGGCAGGGTACCAGAACATATAAACCAAAAAAATAATCCATGTACAGTTAATAATCCATAAAAATAACCTGTCATGGTCAAACTCACAGAATTTTACACTTCATACACTTTACTTCATTCATTCTTATTATAGCTGACTCTGGGGCAAGATGAGACTGTGTTGCAGCACTGCTCTGGCTATACAGATCGTTCACTCCTTTATATAGATCAGAAGATATCTGATTATGTTGCCCACATCTAAGCCATTGGAAATTTGCTGACTGGGTAGAGAAGTAACACTAGCTAAAGATAGGACAGAGAACTCAAATGGTGAAAACACAGATTAGATAGAACATAAGACAAAATATATAGAATGTGAATTTTGTTATTATTATCTCAATTTAGCTAGATAGATATGTTAACCAGATAGATTGTGGGAATGTCTTTCAGAGCTAAGCCATCATGTTGTAGTATATAGAGTGCACTGAGATATGGAGCAGAGTGTTCATATCAATGAGATTAAACTGCCTGTAATGTTTGCAACCTTGAAACCATCAGGGTGTGTGCGTGTGTCTTTATCAGCACCACTGAGCATTTTCCATTAACTTTTAAACTATTTATCTGATATTCTGTTATTTTACTGTATTGTTCAGTCATGTTTGGTTTCGTTAGACACAAAAAAACCTGATAGATAATAATGAGTTACTGAGTACTGGCAGTACCAGTAATCATGATTATGAAACACACACCTCAGTTGATTGTTTCCGATGTGTTTCCGATCAATTACGTAACTGATTTTTGTAGCCAATAGTCTGGATCACCAACCAAAAGAGTTTTGTAATTATCCACACTCACTGAGCACTTTATTAGGAACGGCTGTATACCTACTCATTCATGCAATTACCTAATAAGCCAATCATGTAGCAGCAGTGCAATACATGAAATCATGAAGATACAGGTCAAGAGTTAATGTTCCTCTCAGCTAAATATTCACCTCAGTTAACTAATCTCCTGGAATTTTCATACAACATCTAATGAATGCCAGTTCTGCAGATGGAAATGCCTTGTTGATTATAGATGTCAACGGAGAACAGTACTTAAGTTTAATATTATTTTAGTAAAATTTAGAATTTTTAAGTTTACAGAAAGGCTACAGTAACTCCAATAACCACTCTTTATAATTGTGCTGAGCTGAAAAGTATCTCACATTGAACATTAAGACAAATGGGCTAAAGCAGCAGAAGACCACATTGTGTTTCATTTCTGTTGCCCAAGAGCAGAATGGTATAGCTGCGGGGGCACACACTCACCAAAACTGGACAGTTAAACACTGGAAAAATAATAACGATTATGCACCATGTCACAAAGAAAAGAGTCATCCCGAACTGGTTTCATGAGCATGACAGTATGTTTAATGTTCTTTAGCAACCTTTCCAGATCTGAATCTTTCAAAATTCATGCCATGAAGAATTGAGGCAGTTTTAAGAGAAAGGAGAGACCCTACCCAGTATTAGCAGTGTTCCTAATAAAATGTTCAGTTGTTATTGTTTTTATAACCTTTCTGTATTGCTACCATTTTATGATTTTCTTAATGTCTAATAAACAATTTGGGTCTACACCCTTCTAATTGCCATTAAAACAAGGTTTATTGCTGTCAGTATGCCAGCTATAGTTTTAAACGATGTGAATATAAATTCTCTGCAGTTATCTCTCACATTTATACTGTGTCTGATTATCACATTAAAACTCTATTAATAAAATAGTCATTTATTTGGCTCACTTTAACAAAAGGAAAAAACTTCAGATAGAAGATTTTTCATGACTGATGTGGAATTGAGGATCTCAATCTCTGCACACTGGGCCACTCAGAAGAACTGAGCAGTCAGATTGTGGATGTAAATATAACATTAATTCTACCAGTTCGTTTAATTTGTAGCGGTAACATATGCAGTAAAGCTATAAAAAAAAGATTTGGCATGCGATACAAATTTGTTGGATAATTGGAGACACTACTGTAGAAGCCATCAGTCACTGGAGTTTAAACCTTTTTTTCACTTCTGGTTAGGTGCTACATTACACACAATCCTTAAATGAAGACAATAAGAGACACTGATGTTGTACATGAGGAAACAGTAATCACAAGAGTTTTGTTATGCAATTCAGTGAAAATTTTATTTAATTCATTTATCCTACTACTGTGTTGTCGGTGGTGCTGAAGTCTTTCCCAGAAAGCAGAGAAACACTCTAGACAGGTTGCCAGGTATCTTAGGGCAGACACACAAACACACTCACACCTAGGGAAATTTTATATCTCTAATTCATCTGAATATTTCTCAGTCTTTGGACTGAGGTAGGAAATCCACAAGGATAATGGAAGATCATGCAAACTCCGCAAACTTCTTTTTGTTACCCACTGCACTAAAGCGACACCTGCGTTTGTGTTTCCCCATGAAAGAAACATGAAATACTTTGTTTTATCTTATCAAGACAAACATAGTATGTTCGTCTTTTTAATCAATCAACTGGACAGTGTTTGTTACGGGAGAATCTGAAGCGAAACCTTGCACCGGGACCAGGCTGTTATTAGGTTGGGGAATGCAATGTCATGATGCAGTATGTTGTGTGTGAGCTGCCATTGTTGGCAGTTGATCAATCACCTAGTCAGCCAGGATGCTCAGCTCATCGATAAGTTAAATTGAGTGTGAGTGTTCAAGGCGTTAGTCGTGGGAAGCTATTGTTGTGTTAGAAATTGCCACAGCAGCACATGACAGCTGTTGTAAAGAAAAATCTACAATGGGCTTTAAAACAAACAAGGACTTTGTTTTAGGTAATGTAGGAGAACAGTGTTTTGGACACAATTTTGGCATTTTCTGCAGTGCATCTTACAGGAATGCTTAAAGCAGTGATAATAGATTGGGTTCTAAAAAAATCCCAACCAACCGAAATGCATTTTTGCACAAGTAGTCCCAAAAATAATTTGCTTAACGAGGTCAATGTTGTATCATATTATATTTTAATCATGATTTGATATGTAATATAGCATTGTACCATCTTCTGTATGTAAAGCCTGATCTATATAATACATTTCCTTCCATTTCAAGTGGTTAGGTGGATTTTTGTCATTTCAACCATATACAGTGGTGTACATTACACCGTGAAACGAAACAATGTTCCTTCAGGACCAAGGTGCTACATAAAAACAACAAACTACACACTACAACGTAAAAGGCAATGATGCAAGACGATTTACAATAAATATACAAGACAATATACAATACAATGAACAATAAATAAAGGGGAGGGGCAGTGTAGTTATCCCACTGGAAGTTGGAGCATGCAGTAAGGTCAGCTAGCTGCACTGTCCCCTCCCTTTATTTTAATTTGGGAGAAATGAACTTATGTATGCTAATGTGAATGTGTAATTAGCTAAGGCTTTCCACCGCATGGCATTAGTCACCAATGCTTCCTCCTTCACAATTTTCATGTAGCCCACTGTCTACAGAGAGTTTAAGGTAAGTCAGTACCACCAGTTTATATTTAATCCACTTTAAGGTTTTATAATAGGAAAATGTCACGTATACAGAATACTAAGGTGCACTGAAAACCACACTATTATGTTAATATATGTCTATTTAATGCTTGAATATACTTACATGCATATTTGCTACCTCTGAATAGCACAGCAGGGCAAAATAAGAGCCACAGGTCCTGTACCCATTCATTTGTAAGCTGTATATGGCTCTTCAAGATACCTGGAATATTTAAATTACTCAAAAGAAAAAGGTACTCATGTTACAGATGGGTTATAAAAAGATAGAAAGGTAGAAAATCATTTCTACACTCTTTATATCGCTCTATATATGCTATTGTTTGGTGTCAATCTGGAGTTTATTACAATATAACCTCTTTGCCACTGATTCACTTTTATGTATAACATATCCGAAAAACATTTCCCTAAATGCAGGAGAAAGCTTAATAGCAAATTAGCCAGGCTCAAACAATGGAAACACAAACCACCAAACTATAACCTTATAATATAAATCTATGTTGCTTGCAAATAAACCTACACCATATACCATAATAGGTAAATTCATCTTTCATAATGCTACACACTATTGTGCCCTTGAATTTTTCCCACTTTCAAAATTGCTTCTTTGATGGGTCATGATTCATTTTGTAGCTATACGGTCTACTTCAAAATCAGTGTCTATAGAGGAAACCTCCAAGGCCAGTATAAAACAGACTCTATTGAATGTAATCACTCCTACAAAACTCAAATCATTCAAACATAGTGAAGGCACTTCCCACTTTGCAGTTAGATTAATTAAGTTCAATCATGCGTCACACACTTGGCTCCCTTGTTTCTGTCAGTGGTACAAGCCAACACATGCGGTTAGAACAAATGGAAAACCGTACAATGATAAGTGCGTAAATCTCTGAGGCAGTCCACAGTGCTTACTCTGCACAACAGTCTGATACAATGTGCTACTGCTGCGGACACTCGGACCTCTAATCTATTGTTCTGTGTTGATTATAGCAGGGAGAGACAGAGAGAGGGGGGAGAAGGAGAGAGAGAGATGGGGGAAAAGTTAGCTGTCAGTCTACTCACCTTCTCTACAATGCACCTGCTCTCATTCCTTGCTCTCAGCAACTACCTGTCAATCACTTTCTTCTTTCCCACACCCCAGAGTACACAATTCACCCCACAAGCCCCACTTCCACCACCACTACTACCCCCAACACACACACACACACACACACACACACACCTGTTCTGAACATTATACTCCTGCTTGATCTGTCCTTCAAGCCAGCGCTTGTCTTTTTTCCTCTTCGCTTCCTCTTCTGTTCATCCAATCCTCTCTTTCCCGGTCATTGTGTCAGTCTTTCTCCCCAGTCAAAATTGGATTAGGAAGTCATGAAAGAATACATGGCAGAGAAGCATCTCTCTTAAACTGGTTGTGTGTCCTGTTTTTAAAGAAGTCAGGTTTTTTTTTAAACAGTGAGTGTTCACACTCTAGTCCTGTCTAGTGAAAATTTAATCTGAGAGCATGGCAGAAAGAAAGCCGCGGGCAGAGATATAACAGACAGGCAGTTATTCTAACTGCTTCTGAATATTAAATGCTATGACTTGTCAATTCATACAGTTTATTTTATTTATTGTTGCCATCATTTCATTTACACTTCATACACGTGTGAGTAACCTTGACATGGTTCTACTGAGTATTTGATGGAGCACATCTTTACTTCCCCGATGCTCAACCTATTCCTCCACGCTACATTTCAAAGCCATAATGACCTACTCCCTTGGCTTTAAAGTACAGAGCTCTGGCATTTTCTGACAGCTTGCCAAGAACAGAGGAAATCGCCTGTGTGGCTAAGATATATGGACTCCACTGCGATGCTTTTTGGATAAAGTGGATGCTTAGAATGTCACTGCTTAGGGTTTATCCATATATTCCATATTCACTGCTCTTTAAGGACTAATGCATGTGCCCAGGATATAAATTCCCTTAAATTCACTTTCTTTTTTAAGCTTATTTGATTAGTACAATCCAGCTGGTCTGTGATCCTTTATGATTGTAGACAAGCATGAACTTCTTTTTTTTTATCAACAAAGAGCAATAAATGCGACAAATAATTATTTTTCATCTATTTCTTATCACATCCAACAAAGTTCTGTGTTAAATAAATATCAACCACCAGTGTTTTAGTGAACTCATGTGGCTGGCTAAGCTGACCATCAGGGTGAACAGTAGTGTTTAGCTTTATATTGCACCATCTGGACACTGGTGATGAAGTAAAGTAAACTTTAACATGACTAGTCTAAATGAAAAGGGAATTCACAATTAGATCCTCCATGATCGTACTATATCCCAGCATTAACACAAGGATTACAACAGTATGTTACAGTGCTCTTATACTACACATTTCTCTATACTAACTTTCTTGTACCCACATACATAAGCAAGATCTGACTGATCACCCACAATGTAAGGGACACTCATCAAAAGCATTTTGATTATATTATGTTACATGATACTTGTTTGCTATCTTAGGATGTATTATAAATATCATAAATAAGGTTACCTTGACGAGTATATAGACTACTTTATCTGTTATTCCATGACTGTGTAGCTCAGGTTTCCAGCTCCAAATCAGATTAAAGTGATTACTGTGTTGTGCCCAGTATCAGGAAGCTGATTCACAGAACGTGGGATGTTATTACAGATGCTCTCCTCACTGCACCATGCTACAGTTATTATAAAAGTGAGGATGCTGATTTACATAAGGTAAAATACCAGTTACACCTACCATCTTCAGACTTGTCTTCTCCTAACTTTATCTGACTTTCCATGCACTTTTATATGACACGTGTGGGAATAATTATACTCTCATAATCACATCAGCCTATAACAAGTAAATCACAACAGCATAAAGTCCCCAGGCTTAAATTAACACGTACATGTAGTACTGAATTAACAGCGATGTCCAGCTGGATTTATAGAAACAAAGCAGGTGCCAATTTTAGCACTTTCCCATAATCATACATGCACATCCATAATTAAACAAATGCTGGAGTTTCACAAAATACATTATTTCTGAGTTGTGCCAGATTAGATAAGGATATATCATATGTTTCAGGACAATAAATTACCTTGATGAGCTTACACCTGATCTGAGCCGACACCATGTGGCTGTTCCTTAGGTTCCCCACGCGAAACATGAGGCAGAGTTTGCCGTCCCGCTGTGAGACCACGGCGTCCTGGCTGAACATGAGGGTCTCGGCGCGCTTCTTCGGCTGCGACATCTTGATGAACATGCAGCCGATGAGGAAGGCGTCCACGATGGAGCCGAGCAGAGACTGGAAGAGAAACAAGATGATGCCTTCTGGGCACTTCTCAGTAATGTAGCGATGCCCGTAGCCGATAGTGGCCTCTGTCTCGATGAAGAAGAGGAAGGCGGAGGGGAAGTTGTACACATTGGCCACGCACGGCATATACTCAGGGTCGTGGCCGCGGTCGAGGTCTCCACGTGCGTACGCGATCAGCCACCACATAGAGGCCATAACGAGCCACGCAACCGTGTAGGTGAGCAGGAAAATGAGCAGGTTCCAGCGCCATTTCAAGTCCACTAAGGTGGTGAACAGGTCGGAGAGGTAGCGGCTCGTTTCGCCGCCCAGGTTTCCGTGCTGCACGTTGCAGCGTCCGTTCTTCTCCACGAAGCGCTGCCTCTTGCGCTTTGCCGGCGCAGGGAAAGACGCACCACGGGTTGTGTTGACCACCTGGTATTCCTCACCGAATTTCCTTCTTATGGCTGACGACATAGTGAGCGAGAGTGTTGTATTTTTGTTTGGAAAAAGTACCGCTGAAGTTTCCGTGTGAGGCTATTTGCGCACCACGCACCTCACAGGATGCGGTTACATTCCGAGATGCAGTTTCGACTTTGTATTAAATGAATAAGATGCTTCAGAGCTGCGATCCATTTATGATCAAATGCAATGCAAAAGCAGCTGAAAATGTTAAGCCCATAACTTCACACTGCATCATCATCTTAATCAGAGCGCACTTTTTACACGCACTGTACGTTATTATTATTACTATTATTATTATTATTATTGCATGAATAAGCAGTGTCCTGTCTCTTGCCTGACTCGGTTCCAGTCTGGTGCGGTGTGTCCTCTGCGCACCTACACTGCGCTACTCCACTACACTCACTCACTGAGCTGCTACACACACTGCGGCGATTGCTGACAGTGTACCCCCGTACCGCGAGCTCCAAAATTTACGTCCATGTTTGAATTCGGCATTGCGATTGGACGGTAAGCGCGGTGGAGGCGTGGCCTGGGAAAGAACAACGCTATAAAATGCAGGTGTTCCATTTCACTTGTTTTCCTGGGCTTTCATGGACGTAAATACAGCACCTTGGTTTTCTAGCTAAGAACCTCAATCTGCTTGATAGTCAACGTGAAAGTGAAAGTAAGTTACTCTTCTGACCACTGTGTGGTGGAAGAAGAGTACCTCCGCATTTAACCCATAAGTGCAATAAAACACATATACACACTAGTGAACACTAGGGGGCAGTGAGCACACATGCCCAGAGCTGTGGGCAGCCCCTATCTGCAGCGTCAGTGGAGCATTTGGGGTTAAGTGCCCTGCTCAAGTGCCCTCAGTCGAGTCTTGTGATCCAACATTTACATTTCACAATTTGGTTTAATTGCTAAAAGAGAATTATGTTTTACACAACTGAAGCAGAAACTGCAACAAAACATACACATGAAATTGTTTATTCTAATGGTTGATTAACTTACTGAATTGGGGTGAAAACAGAAATCTCAAAGGGAGATATCTCCAAACCTAGGCAACTGGAACTACAATGATGTGTATGTGCTGTTGGTGACATAGGTGCCCACAGTTTTTCACCTTGCATCCAGTGTTCCCAACCTCTAAAATCTTCTAACTATGCCTGCACACTGAGAAAACCAAAAGCACAAGAGATTGTCTGTATACAAATTAACAGATAATACAAGAACCTATGTTGCCATCTACTGTTTAAAGAATGTACTTTACTTGAGAGTACAGTAAAGTGAACAGGGACATGGCATTCTTTTGAAAAAAAAATGAAAGAACATATAATATTCATATACAACCAAAAATACAATCCTGACAATGTTCAATTATGTATAAAATACAGCATTTTGTAAATAGAATTGACACTCCATCAAAACCTACTTTTGTCTGCTGCATACTAAAGGGAAGTAAAGGTGAACTACTCTTTTGACCACTGTACAATGAAATTGTCCTCCGTATGTAACCCATCCATGCAGTGAAACACACATACTAGTGAAAACACACTAGAGGGCTGTGACCCAGGGAACAGTTAGGGGGGGGGGGGGGGGGGGGTTGTCTGGGCACAAGGAGGGTTCCTTAATAACAAACTTACAGCTGCTTACAATTACATGAATATTTGCCTTAAAGTACAATCTGTAACGAAATGATTAAATAAGATCTAAATTTAATTTAATGTTGCATTTATTAAATGATAAATGATACTTCAGTGCATTGCATAAATAACTGATCAAAACCACAGCTCATTCCCAAACATGCTGCACATTACTGTTTGCACTACAACACTCCTGCATCTTATGTGTATTGTTGTATATTGTTAAATTATATGTACACTGCCTCCTTCTTAATGGTACTTAAAGACACACCAACTACCGGAACCAAATTTCTTGTGTGTGTAAACATGCTTGGCCAAAAAAATCTGATTCTGATTCAGAGCATGTCCCATGTGTCCCATCTCGTCCTTGATGCTGGTCAAATGTGGTAATGAAAAGCAGCACTATAAAACTATAATATATAAAATATAACTGCATCAGAATTGTCTTATTCAGATTTTTATGTAGCTGCACCTTCAATTTGACTTTAGGAGTGTGTGTGTGTGTGTGTGTGTGTTTATTAATTATATACAGCATTTGATGTCCTTGAGCTCTCCTAATAAGTTTTAGTAAGGGTGCTGTATTACGTATTAGTCTAATATGTCCTCCGAGCTTTATAAATGCATTGTGAAAGCTTATAACTTAATTTTTTTTTTAAGCAAAGGAACAGAATAATCGCACAATAAGAATAAAACATGTAAATGTGCTGCAGGAAGTGAGGGCACTGTCCCGCACTGGGACTCGTCTGTCTCCTCTCCCGACCCGTCCGCTTTACCCATAATCCCCCGCGCCGACACAAGATGGAAGAGGGCAACAGCTGCAGGAGAACAATGTTTTGGCAGTAAACGCTACGAGAACTGTGTGTTTGGAGTTCGTTGAAACGTTAAAAGTCGGACGTGGACATGCACGGGTGAGTGTTATTGAATCTACACCTTTCTCCTCATCGCAGTCGTGGAAAAGATTTCGAAATATGCCTCGAATCAGCGCGAAAAGCCGGAGTGCAGACGAAGAGATGCGTTGCTTGCTGGCGAGCATCATTGTTTCTGTGAGCGATGGTATCATGGGCCATTTAACACAGAGCTCTGATGCTAGCAGTCCCTTAGCGTAATCCTGATTTTATTTCTAAAATCAAGACATAAATTCAGTTATTTAAGTTAATAGGTATCATGTGTTACAACATTGTGACTCATTTCATATATTTAACAAGATAAACAAAGGCTACCTCGTATTATTGTAGCTAGGTTAGCTAGTTGTTCGATAACACACGTTATAATTAGCTAGTTACAGCGAAAAGCGGTTATTTGTCCAGGCTTAAACGTTTTTTTTAAAAGAAAATTAAACGAACCGATAATTATCCGGACAGATTATTCCAGGTTGTGCGTATGTTTGCTATGTTTAGTAGCAGTTCGTGGTATTTAGTCAGCTAGTCGAGTTGGCTGTGTAGCGCGGTGCACGCTAGCAGTGTGTTGACCATCACGGGGATGTTTTTTGTTCGAGAGCTAACGCTGACTTGATGGCGACAAACCTCTCTGTGTTTGACTGAACGTGACCTAGCCGGCCTAGTTAAAACACCTAACTTTTACTTATCTGTTTTTCTTTATTTACATAGAATTAAACTGCAAAACACATTATAACCTAGTTTAATTACGCCGGCTGGTTGTTCTACTGGTGAGCTGCTAGCAAGTGTTTGCTAGCTACAATGCTAATCATTTGGCTAGCTGGTTATCTTAGACGGAGATTGATTTGTTGACTAGCATGAAAGCTGGATTAAATGGCTTTTATCAGATAAGCTTTGGTAAATGTTTCTAAATACGGTGATCCGATAACCCTGTTAGGAGTCCTGGCCTAACTGCGTCCTCTGTTACCCCAGATAAACACGCAGCAGAGCAGCTTTGATTTCGGTGCCTTATTCATTATTTATGTAAAGGACATTAGCCTTGATAGCAGGCTAGCTCACTCGACCTAGCTTCGTTAGCTGCTTGTTGTTGTGTGCTAGCTAACCAAGCGTACTCGCACCACAATGGATGCCATGTCGCGAAATAAAATCCTCGCCGAAACGGGCAGTTTATCTGATGTAGGATTAATATTAATCACTACACTTAATCAAATGAAAGTTAAATGAAGCCGCCTAATCATAGTTGAAATATTTACTAGGTAATTTTTCTGTTTTAATATCTCCTAAAAAAAGAAATAACTGGAC
>JAOVVF010000051.1:16397948-16418566 GCA_028565595.1 Duopalatinus emarginatus | reverse complement strand
ATTCATGGTATAGGTAATTATTCAATAAAAAAAGACGCCAAATGGATAGCAGGTGGGTTTAATAACGGCTTTAACTAGCGTTACACATATACACACTACTGCATATATTAAGTGTAACAGCCCTGTCTTGTAACATGGGTGTGAAAGCCAAATGCAGACAAATTCCCGTCAACAGTAGTAATTGTGCACAACAGAGAAACTCGGATATTAAAGCCGCTTAAATTTTAGCCTAAATATTAAAAACCTCCTAAATCCAGCACTTAAGGATCTCCATATAAGCCCAAACAGAAAATATTAGACACATTACTTTACTGATCTGCCTGGCCCTGTGGTTAGGGAACCAGTAGTGTGACTGGAAAGTCCCAAGTTCGATCCTGGTAACACACAAGACATGACTGAAGAGCCCTTGAGCAAAGCATCTAACCCCCCAACTGCTCCAAGGGCACCAATGGCTTTCCCTCCTTTCCAAGCAAGTGTATTCACTGACCCCTAGGGTTCACTAGTGTGTTTCACAGCATGAATGGGTCAAATGTGGAGGTCACATTCCCCTATGTGCTAATATTTTGCTTTCACTGTTATTTTTTTACTGTAGAAGATTGTTGTAGACATAGTAGTTTACATGTTTGTCCGGAACAAATGTTTGAGCTATACAGAAACAGCTTACAAGATCATTTATGTCTTTGCAGTGTATCTCATCTTTTGAGCTGAATGACCGTTGCCCTCTTGAGGAACCAACCATGAGTATTATCCAGGACAAGATAGGCAACGAGTTTCTGCGCAACGGCAGCATGGACCCCAACTTTGCCCCCAGCATGATCATGTTCAGCCATTTACCTCCAGTCACCAGTTTCACACGGCTCACCTCGCAGCCAGTGGTGCCTGATTTGCCTCAAGAGATGGTCCTGAAGAAGGAGAGGGATTCTCCAGAGCATGGCGGTGGTTTTCTGCACAGCATGGGCATAAAGCAGGAGAAGTTCACTGAGCTTGACTACCGTATCCCACTGTATGGAACAGGCCCAGGAACAGGAGGAGGAAAGAGTTCAGATATGCTGGACATTTCACTCGGAAGCCACCAGAACATGCTTCTGCATGATGTCAACATTAACAACGTAAGCTCAGAGAGGCTGATGGTGGGAGGGCAATTTATGTGTGGGTGGGTGGGTTGTGTTCTTCTGCATAGTAAAATTAGGTCTGGTATTCAAAGTCTTGCACAAGATCCGATTGTGTCCGCGTTTGACCTGTCTCTTCATGCTCCATCAAGATTAGTTTTATTATTCTTGTCTTGACAGCACCTTCCTGGAAGACTAGGGAAAGACCCAAAAGAGACCACACACAGAAAAGGACGAAGGGCAAATGGAGAGGGAACAGAAGGCAGAGGCAGAAGAAAGCGGGGGGATTCTACAAAGGTGGTTATTGTTTAAATTTAATGTTTTCACACGTTCACCTATAGGATCCGTTGGGTATAAATAATATTGAAAAAAAATGTGGAATACTAAACAATTGATGACATTAATTAATTAAGTCTTGTCTCATTTGCTCAGTCAATGATGCTGGATGGGGAGGGAGGACCCCTATCTCCCAGCTCTAAGCCGCACATATGTGAACACTGCAGCGCTGCGTTTCGCAGTTCCTACCACCTGCGTAGACACGTGCTCATCCACACAGGTAAAAGACTTTTACTGCCAGCCCAATGTAGGTGTAACTACTGAAGACACTCATTTCACAATGTTTCACTCATGTGGCTGTTGCTGCTAGTCAGGCCACAGTTGTAAATAAGAATATGTTCCTTATGACCTGCCCGATTAAATTTGCATTTAACGTTTAATGGGACAATTCAATAATGTTAATGTTTGAACCCATGTTTCTGGTTGCACAGGTGAGAGGCCTTTTAGGTGCAGTCAGTGTAACATGAGTTTCATCCAGAAGTACCTGCTGCAACGGCATGAAAAGATCCATAGTGGTAAGTTGCATCCTGGCCCATTACACTCTAAATTTTGTTTATTTTGAGTAAATTTTCTGAATGTTTATTCTTTCATCAGATGCATTTTATATTTATAAAAATACATGTGCTTCTTTTTAAATAGCAAATTTGAAACATTTGCATAGTTTTCTGGTTATTTATGTGCCATTACTGCCAGCACAACTAAGCAACAAGAGGCCGCAGTCATGACATTTTTCATACTTTTAGAAAGTAAAAGTATAGGATGTCTGAGTTCACACAAAATCAACTGTGTAAATGAAACAGAGCATCTACAGGATCATCTTGAAATGAAAATAAATTTGTGTTTTAGTCTTTAGCCACGTCCGATATGGCATACACCTATTCTAGTTATTATGTGAATCTAGTATGCGACACAATGTAGTGTGTCCAAATAGCTTGTATGTATCAGGTAGTATGTGAAAGCTTCCCAGATGTCCTACTAGGGCAAGATTTGCCAGTATGCGGCCCCAGCACTCTATCCAAGCCTAACATATCCCATAATTCACTGCAAGCGATCTGAGAGCCCATTTTATCTGTAACGAGACGTAGATAGATAGTTTATGATTATGCGTGTAGGCTGAGCTGAGGTAAAATTTTTAATCACAAAAGAAATTTAAATTTAATTGAAACTATAAATAATTTAAGTGGTGTAACGTTTTGGGTCAAAGGTTGTTGGTAAGATGGAGGATCAAGTGCGTCCGAGGTGGTGTGCATACTACACGCTCGCATACTGGACTAGTTTAGCAGTTGAGCAGTATGTACTCGCTCTAAGCTAGTAGGTAGTATTCAAGTGTGCCATTTCAAATGCAGCCTTTGTGTTGGTATTTGCAGTATACACAGACAATACTGTTTTTAATGGAGTCCCTTATTTTGTCTCAAACTTGTGCCACAGGCTAAGTGTTAGTTAAAACTGTGTTAGTTTAAACTGTAAGATTGTATGATTAGTCATTTCTTATCATGAGAATTTTACAGGAAAAAATGAATACATAAAAGCTTTTAAAATGACCAAAATACACAAATCTTTGGGTGAAGTATATTCACAATGGTGTTTCCTTTGTAACAGGGGAAAAGCCATTCAGCTGTGACCAGTGTAACATGCGCTTCATTCAGAAATACCACATGGAGCGACACAAGAGGACACACAGTGGAGAAAAGCCATATAAATGTGATACTTGCCAACAGGTAAGAATGGTCTTTGTAGTGCACCTGAAAATGCTTATAATTATTTCATGCAATGTCTATTCTATGTCATAGAATAATCTTAAACTAATTTCTCTTTTCTTACCTATTTGCAGTATTTCTCTCGTACTGATCGTTTACTAAAGCACAAGAGAACCTGTGGAGAAGCCATAAAGAAGGGTCTGGATCCAGGGATGCTAGATCTCGGAGATGAAGACCTGGGACAAGGCAGCTACCTACACACTCAGGGAAGTGCCAGTGCACCACCACGCAAGAGAGGCAAGTCCAAGAACAGTGGGGAGGGAGGAGATCGAAGGAGGAAAAAGACAGTAGCTTCAGGGGCAGGCCAAATGGTTGGCCTGCAAGACTATACCATAGACATGGCCACGGGTCATGGGGCATCTTCTTCAGGGGTGGGGAACATGGCAAACACCAGCATGTCAAACCAGCATGTTCGCACTCCTAAGCTTGCCTTTAAGAAAGGTGGACGCAAGGGTGGGGACAAGAGCCTGCTTACAATAGGGGAGCCCAGCTCAAGCTCAGCTCTCCATGAGCAGAAACTGTTACCTCCGAAGTCCAATCCAATGGATCTGCCTGGACCAGGAGGTATGGACAGTCTAGGGCTCCTCCAGAGTTCCTCAGAGTCAAAGCAAGGTGGGACAAGCAGCAACTACGATGATGCCATGCAGTTTTTGAAGAAAAGGAGATATTTGCATGCAGCGAACAGTAGCGGTGGTGGTGACTATGGCTCAGTCCACTTACCTTCTCATCAGACGGTTATCCAGGGCGGCATTGGTGAACCCACACTGGCCTTACTGGACACGTCACCTCTGGTCAGTGTTGACAACAAGCATGACAAGTCAGGCATCCCAGATGAGGTATTGCAGAGCCTGCTGGATCACTACTCTCATAAAAATGATGTGACTTTTGATCTCCCAGAGCCGCACCATGTGGAGCTGCATGCTGCTTCGGCAACACCTGAGCTGGGAGCAGATGAAAGCTCCTCAAATGGCTCAGGTGACAAAAGTGGTGTTATGAACGAGTATTCCAAGTTCTTGCTACAGACACTGGAGAGGACAAGCCATGGAGGTAGTGGCATCTTTACATTCTTCCCAGAGAAGCACATGTATGCTACATCTCCTCTGGAGTGTACCTTCAGTCAGTCTGTTTCTTCCCCACACGGTCCCTCACCTGTCTCTGTGCTACCAAAGTCCCACTTCAACATGCTGGTGGGCTCCCAATCGCCTTCTCACACATCTCCTTCCTCCCAGCAGGCCTTTCACCTGAGTGGCCTGGAGCCCTCTGCCCATCAGCAGCTCACTCCTTCTCAAGAGCTCACTGAGCAGTTGGATGCCCAAGAGCTTGTTAATGGCAACGGGCAGAAGGAGCAGCAGGTTAAGAACGGCAATGTCAACAATACGAACAGCACCAGCACTGGCCCCACCTCTGTCTACTCCCTATCTTCCCCTCCGGATCTGACGGCCCTGGAACCATCCAAGGAGGTGGACTTGCGCCCCACATTTCAGATCGAGAACTTCGCTCAGGCATTCGGCTCCCAGTTCAAATCTGAGCGCCGAACTCCGCTGGCATACAGTGCTGACCCCCAGATCGTCATTGTCGAGGTTGACCCCCGAATATCGCGAACTCCCGTGTCAGAATTCTCAGGGTATACCGGTCTGTTAGCTGAAGTAAATGAGCCAGCTAGCTCAGGAACCAAAACCCCCACGAGCCAAAGCTACAGGTAAAGGTTTTGGTAGCCAGCCTAACCCTGCAGTTTGGGACAAGGACGTTCCCCAATGCCCTAAACCCTAATTCCCTCTTTTTTTAAACAAGATAAAATATTAATTATTACACTGCCATTAATTGTTAATACTCTACCAGGGAAGGTCATTGCGACCTCAAATGCAATTTTTTGATATCCTTCTTTTTTAATATGTATTTTAGTTCCTCATTTTATTAGTGTAGTTGTTTCTGTGATTAGATAGTAGGTAATGACTGGCTTGACTTTTCATAAACCCTGTGTTTTAGCAATCAGAATAGAATTGTAAAATAGATGAAGATGATCTATAGTAATAACTATTGTCAGGGTGTGGCCCAGTATTCAGTGGCAGAAAGTGTCAGCCAATTGTCTGTTACAATAATTAAAAGTATTACTCAGGAAAAAGCATTTTTTTAAATAATTGGGTGCAACTAGCACTGATTTTAATTTTTTTTAAACAAGTATAGTTTAAAACTACAGTGAATCTTGTTTTCTGAAATTCCTTGAGGGGAAAAAAAAATCAAATCCACACTCAGTCTACCTGCTCAGCTGATCACACTGGTGAATCTTTCCACTACTTGTACATATGCAGAGATTATGGTACTTTGTCAATGTGAAAACACTTTGCATACTTCAATCACTAAATCATAGATGTAAGACATGGCTCAGATCTTAAATGCACATGCACGCGAATGCTTGTGGAAATCTGTGCATGGAAGTATTTTAGTAGCATTTTCACAGCTACTGACACGTGGCCTCAGGGTTTCACAGGCTGATTTATACTTCTGCATATGTGAACATGTGTGTGTGTGTCCTGTTGCATTTGTGTAGGTGTTTGCCACTACAGTAGAGGGCAGCGTTACAATGTTCTAATGTCAAATCAATAAGGAGAGCCTATCACTTCGCAGTAAAAGAGATGATGGGCAGACATAGAAAAATACTGGATGCAGTTAAACAAGTTTTAGTTTTTTCGTCACGCTTGATCATTTGGGAATATTCTGCTGAAATGTGTCTTGCATTGCCTTCAGTTTATTCACTCAATAAAAACTTTAAAAAAAATAAAAGAAATTTGACCCAGGATTTTGCCATCTCTCTCTAGTGTAATTCGTTGTCCATAATTTTATATAACAAATGCTGATCCTCAAAGCTTTTGCACAAGTGCTAGTCTGGGTGTACAGAAGTTTTGGTCAACCCTAAGATTATTGTATATGCTTTCCTACTCAACCATTCAGTGTCATGCACAACAGATGGGCATAATGTTTTTATCGTTCCCCTTCGAACTATTTCTCCTTGTCTTGAAGCTGTGCAGAAGTATAAATCGGCTATCAACCATACCCCGTTGTTAAATGTGTCGGTTTTCATCCCTTCGATTTCTCAAGGAATCATATTAGCACTTTTACCACTGAAGATAAAAACTGTTGAACTGCAAATACATACATGCTTTTGTTCAGAGGAAAGCTGTGATTTTTTTTTTTTTTTTTTTTTTTTTTAATGGAAATGGGTTTATTTCTAGGGGCATTTTTTTAATATATATAGTGGGATGGGCAGGTTCATAGCATGATTTGTTTTAGTAATGCTATTGACATGGATGCCATACCGAATTTTGTGCTGTGGAGCCTTGAGTGTAAGTGCAGGGCCTCTTTGTATTCAAAGTGTATTTAAGTATTCATTTTTTTTTTTTTGAGTGAAAAGCTGCATTTGGAATTCTACCTCTCAAATTACAAATTTGATGCCTAATGGACAAAAATGCAAACTTCCCTTTCAAGTTCTTGCTTGGAGAACCATCTGAGTTGTGGACTCATGCAAATCAGAATTTTCTTGGACCTGAACCTGTTTAGGGTTTTTTTTAGCCATGAAATCAGGAATCTCACACCCTAAGGAGACTTGTGAATCTGATCACCATTTTATTCCCCTACAAATGCAATCTTTGCTGTGCCTGTGAACAGAGCAGGGAGACTCCTGTGTCTTCCTTTCAGATCTCCTGCTCCTATCCAGCATGAATGGGACCCAGCTATTAGCCTTAGTCCCTTTATCGAGAACTGTTGATTCTGCACTAGTCTCGGGGCTCAAAAAAATGAATGCTGCACTCCAAACTTGTCCCGTACTTTAAAAAAGAAAAAAAAAAGTAAAATGGAAAAAATAAGTGGCAAAACGAACACAATTGACCTTAATATACCTCATATCACTGTATACACGACAAAACCAGGGACGTGTTTCATGTAGCCTATATAGTGGTAATATTGTAGTGTACATCAGCCATATTGTAGAACCATTTAATGCCACCTTTGTTTACGATTATCATTCATGTTGGTCTGTTAAAATGCATTTTTTTGGGGTTTTTTAAGCAGTTTTGCCAAGCAGTGTTTCCTTGTAGATCTATTCCCCTTAGGATTTCCTGAATTTGTTCCATTTTATTCCCCTTGTTTTTGTTACTTGCCATAATGTGTTTTGATATGATCTCTAGAAAGATTTTGTTTACAGTAATGTACAAAACACTAAAAGTGTGTTTTTTTTTTTTTTTTTTTTTTCCTGTTTGATTTTATTGTCTGATGCATGATATGAAGTTTTTTTTTAATGGCTTTTTTTTTTCTGATCACAATTGCACCAAATTTTACTGTAGCAGATGTGTCCTCATCTTCAAGCTTTTTTGTGACTCTACAGGGCTGAACATGTCAAATGACTTTATATATGATTAGATAAGCCAATAAAACCTTTTGTTATGAAAGATGACTTTGTAAATGTCTTTTTGCTGACTGATTACACCACTCAGCTAACCATCTGCATGGTTTCAGTGTTAAACTCCCTTAATTTCAGTTACCTCAACACTGACAATTGAGTGTACTTTACCTGCTTGTTTTTTTGTTGCCTGATCAAGTTTTTTAATTAAGCTGTTTTTGTCCGTCTTGAGTCTGGCTATGATTTCCCCCTCAATTCTACAATGTCCTCAATCTGGTCTTCCCTTAAATCACACTACAAACCGTGGCTATGCAATACGTTACATTGCTTTCTCTGCTGCCACTCCTAGCACGCTGCAGTACCTTTATTAAACACAACACTATGAAATACACAGAAAAAGATGACTTGGCCAAAAATAAATAAATAGATAAGTGCACCAGCTGTCCTCATAGCCAGCCTGTCTTTCAATTTATAATCCTGAAAACCGACAATGAAATGCATTTTACGGAAAACCTGTTCTGAAATAAACCATTTGGGGATTTGATCTTTTTTGTTCCATGTGGGTTTTGTTACACAGAGATGTCTCATCATTCTTTTGTTTTCATGACTGGCTTGAGTGATTTAAAAATTGTCAATATATGCTTAGAAAAATGTATTTTTTGTGCAATCCCTAGACAGGAGTAACATTTTCTTATTAAAGTGTTTTTAAGGTTTTGGTAGTTGAAACGAAAGTAAGGCTCATGCCATGTTTGCTTATCAGCTATTGACCAGGAAGTCCCATCAAAAGAGTCACAAATTACCCTGAAAATCTATGTTGAATAGACTGAGTAAATGAGGCTGACTTCTGTGAAATTGAAACATCATCACTTGGAGATACTTAAATTCTGTTTTGGTTTTATACTATTTACAAAGGTCTTGTTATTATAATGTTGTTTTCTGTCTCATAAAAAAAAGATTTGCTCTGGCAATCAATCAACATAGAGAATGAGGACATTATAGACAGTTATGACCAAGCAACTGACAGGTCTGATTTGAAGCCCCTGTGTTTAGACAAGTCCTTGTTGATCTATGGTATTGTATAAAACAGGTGCGGTACAGGAACACTTACCTGTTGGTTTTCTAGATAATCTCACACTGAAATCGAACCTTTATTTGAAGTAAATTTATTCTGGGGAAAAAATTGCCAAGAAATATTTTTGACAAAACCACGTCTGCCAGAAATTATAAGTTACTTAGTAACAAAATGTAACTGAAGCCTTTTTTTTTTCATTTATATTTTACCTTTTTTTATTTGATCAGTGTGTCAGGTGTGGAATATAAATGTTTTGGAGAATTAGGGTTGGAAGGTTCTTTTCTCACCAGCATGAGACTAGTATTTTTTTTTTCTGATTGGATCTTTACCAGGGCTGCCAACATTTGTGTTGGGCACTGTACATTTAGTACATTTAGCCTTCAGCGCAGCAAGTAAATATTGTGGCTAACATTAGATTGCATTCAAATTAATATAGTGCTGACATTAGACGCTTACGTGCTCAATAAACTGTACATTCCAGTGTAACCAGGGACTGAAGGTCAGATTGACAGACTTTTTTTTTTCTTTCTGTTAATATTGTTTCTATAAGGTTTTTAAGAGAAAGTTAGGGACAACTTTGAAGTTACTGCAGAGAGTAAAACTTGCTGAGCTGTAAAAATAAATTTTACGATTTCAGTCAATTAAATGACTTTTTTTCCTTATCTTAAAACAATTTTTTTTATTCAGTTGGAAGCTTAGAGTACTAAGTTCATGTTTGTTTAATATCGCCAGAATCATAGATTCAGTTATAGTGCAAGTGCTTCTCCTGCGGGTCAAAGTTGAATTCGTTTTTTTAAAGGGTTAGGAAATTTTCTTGGGTTTATTGCACAACACAGATTATAAAGTGCCTATATTAAAATGTCTTTGACCATGACACATATTCATGTTTGTGTAAAGTGGACTATTCATTCTTTACAACCTTGTGTACGGTAAAGTGTAAGGAGTGCCTGTGTGTCATGTCACGATTGTAAAAACATCCTAGTCCAGAGCAGTCAGGAATATTAGATAGATAATAATCTATATCCTGTATTTATGTACATGTGTCATTACAACCTACATGGAGAATCAGCATATGAGCTCCGTTTGTATATGGAATGCAAACCCATGATCTAAGTCTAAAGCTGTGGGGTATCATCATATCTCTAAGAGCTTTTTACATGCTGTACCAAAATATACTGCCATAAAATCAGGGCAGGGATTGAGTGTGGTCATAAAAGGACTGTCTTCCTGGTCAGTTGCCTGCAAATATCATGTACAGGGTGTGTAAGGGCTTTGCCAATCTAAGAAACTTTGTACCCAGCTCCATGGTGACAGACAATTCCACCGTCAGTCTGTGTAATTAGGACGTCACTCTGTCACTTCCTTATGTCCTCTGTCGAAGTCACAGTGATTTTCCTTCAATAATCGAACATGCAGTAGTTCATTCTGATGTACGAAAGCATAGACGTATTCTGCTGTGCTCTATAGATTCTGTAGAATTTATTAGGCTGTTGTGTAAATATATATTATTATTATTTTGTGAACTTTTAAACCTACTTTCAGGGCAGTGCTGAGTCTGTAAATTCTGTAAGTTAGCTGCCCATTTTTATATCAATATATTGAGAAATGGATTTAACCAAGGCTGATTTGATCATCAGAAGTAACATCAAGACCAATTCGCCTGAATTAAATGTCAGTTTTGGTATCACTAAAAATAAAAAGGTGTGACGTGTTTTATCTCTAAAAAAAAATCTGCCCTCACCTGACTGTTTTCAGGTTGTCTCTTGTGAAAAGTTGTTAATGATAAACCAAATTGAGCTCAGAATGTCCTTCAGGAAAGAAGTGCTGGGCTAATAAAGCACTACTAAATCTTAGGAGATAATGTTTTACGTGAATAGAAACATAGTGCAAGAGGCAATAAATAAAGTTCCTTTAGTGAATCATGAACCATGTCTGTTCTATTTATGCTGTTACAAAGTCTACCACATAGGTAATTTTTCAACCTTTTCAAGCTTTTTAAGCTTTAATTCTAAGCTTTTTAATCAGGCAATTCATTAATGACATATTTACAACAGTGGCCTGGGAATCACTTAAAAATTACAGGTACAAAGCAACAGAAAAACTTTATAAATCAATAATACAGACACACACACAAACGCAACAGTTGACAAAATTACCAACACAAGAAATTAATCAAACATTATTGTATTTCAAATATATCTCTTAAAATGAGAAATTGGGATAAACTATTAAAATGTTTTGCTGTGTGTTCTACTCGTTCGCATTTGTAGTGATTTTGAATCTGAAATCATGTAAATTTAAATGTACTGATGGTTCTAATGTTCCTTATAGGATTCTACTTTTTGTCAGGTGAACACCCTGTTGTAGGGCTTTGCAAAACTACTAATATTGAATACTGTTATTCAATATTATTGGCTAAGTCTGGCTTTCTGGATAATGGTTAATTTGCCGAATTTTAACTGGTTTATGACACTGGAACTGCAAAAAACCTTAAATGCTAGTGTTTTATTCTGATATCTTGCCATACAGTCTAAAACACACAATCAATGAATAAATTACCAAAAAATAAATAAATAAATAAATAATAGTAAAGATAAAAGAGATTTTAAACACAAGAAAGCTTCACACCAACCTTACAATTGTTTCAGATAAAGCTGTAATGTACAATCTTTGAATTACCATTTAATGATATTTCCCTGGATTACACTGTAGTACCTTCATTTTGAATGAACATTTAAAAAGTACACATGTACTATTAAATAAATTTTTCTAAGTTTACTCTAACAAAGACTGGTGGTTAAAAAGTGTAGAAAAGTGGAAAGTCACTAATTTAGTGAGTTTTAAAGTATTTCAAACTAATAATAGCTATTAATAATAATAATATTAATAATAATATTAATATATAATTACATAGTGTTTATCTCTTTAAGAGGGTAAATTGCTAAAATTAAACTTTATGAACTTTAACTTTGACCTTTTACCAGCTGCTTGTCAGTGAGTCCATACAAAGAACAGATTGGGCAATGTAAATGAGGAAAGTGACAAATGAAATTATTTGAGCACCAATTACATGTACCTATAGATGAATATGATGGTAATTTAGATGCTTCAGTCTTTATCTGAAACTGGTGTTAGCTTCTAATGTTAGAAATATTTGCTGTATCTCTTTACATATACTGTGTGATCCTGGGATCAGGAAATTGGGGTTAGTTATCCTCTAGTTCCTAGTATGCCATGCTGTTCATAGAGTAATCCTAACTCCTGAACACACTGGACCTCAACTGTACTAGTGTTTCTGGCACTTCAGTGTATAGTGCATGTTATGTTTAAAAATTATTTGCAGAATATTTTGTCATTAGTTTTGACTTTAAAAAAGCAGCAAAATGTGCATTTTTGCTGAAAAAAATCAAAGAGCTCCGAGACCAAAATATGAATGGAAATATTTGCTTACAATTATAAAATGATTAAACATAAAATTTTACTGTTTGAGCACACTTTTCCATAGAACTGTAGTATACAATTAGTCTAGGCTCAGTAGTCATACCAAATGTCTGTATGTAAGACAGTAACCATTTTGTATTTAATTATTTTTAGCTTTATTATTATTATTTATAGTTGAACTGTAAGCAAATGTTTGTCTTTTTTTTCTCAGTAGGCTGGGCATATAGCATTAGTTTTTCTTAAGGTGTCCAGTCCATGTTTTTTATTATAATATACAACACTTTGAATATAATATAAAACTTTGACTGAATGAACAGCACAAGTAGCTGGTTTAACTGTATAACTAACTTCAAGGCAGTATTTTTAAAATTCAGCCACTTACACTTGTAGGTAAACATTAGATGATGTGGTTGTAGTTGGGGGAGTGGCCTGTTGGTCTGACCACATCCCTCTTTGGTCTACACTTAAAACTGTAGGAGCACCCAAAAATCAATCATTGCACACTGGAAAAGTGTTCGAAGAACTTCTCTGCTAAGCATTGAGCATTAACCCTTGCCTTCAACACAGGACTTGCATTATGGCTGGTACTAAACAACTCCTGAGCTTATGCTTATTGGTGCTACTTATGGGTGAGTGGTTCTTTCTTGAAAGCAGTTTTGTGGCTGGTGTAGCTTAAAATGTAAAATGTTAAAATCTGCAGGTGAAGACAGCAGTAGAAAAGCTCAAAACCAAAATTTGTGTAACCACCAGTTTTTGTTTACTTCACTTAAAACATGATTAATGTCAGACTTTTCCAGTGTGATTTTTCCAATGCTTTTTGCATGTAAATTATTGAATTATTGTTTTCTTTTCTAATACCCCAGTTTAAATAAAACAATAGCCTGACCATGTCCCTGTTTAAGGAAGTCTGACTGGAAGGATTTTATTTAGAAAAAAAAATATGTATATATATATATATATACACACACACACACACACACACACACACACACATACATATATTTAAGAATACTATTATTCAATATCATTATGACTTTTGTTTCTGTTTCAAATCTCTATTATGTCAGGTTAATTTTGCAGTAAAACATAAATTGTTGTGGTTAAAGAAAAACAGTAATCGTTGGCTGTTTAACTGCAGAAAGTGCTGGACCATGCCAGAGATTTTAGCAATTTTTTAAATCTCTTCATGAATCTGGAAAAGACCTAACTACAGACATCACTGTATTTATCCACCCCAAATCAACTTCCAAGTCCAAATGTGCTATATGACATGCATGGTTGTCTTTTTTTTCTTGTGTAAAAGTGTTGCAGGCCAATTGGACAAGTTAAATTACTACTAATAAAAGCTAAAAGCTAGTTTTCCTTTAATTTACCTCGAATATTTTTTATAACCTATCGATCAGTCAATTAATCAATGTATTCTTGGGGTTCTCCCTTTGCACACTACCAATTAAATATGTAGCTGTAATCTAATCTAGTCAACCAGTGGATGTTTTATATTTCAGTTTCAAAAATTCAGTTAAAAATAGATATTTTATTTTATTTCAGATGTGTTGGTGTAATTTACAATGTATAGATAGTTGTAATTTATACAATGCTATACAATGTTACAGAATACCACAATGATCAGCCATAACATAAAACCACTGACAGCAGAAGGGAAACATTGATTATCTTGTAACAATGGCATCTGTCTAGGGGTGTGATCATTAAAGTTGATGTGTTGAAGTTTTTAATCTTTACGGAAATACAGCTGGTATACCAGCAGTGGTGTCATAGGTGCCCAAAGTTCACAGATGTGTTTAGGAGTCAAAGGCTAGCCTGCCTGGTTAGATGCTAAAGGCTAGATGCTAATGTTTTAGTGTCAGATCCCACAGCACACATTCAGAGGTCTTGTGTAGTCTTTGCCTCTATGGGTCAGCTGTTTTGGCATCTTATTAGGCAGGTGGTTTTAATGTTATTGCTGATCTGTGTATTCAGCATAGTGTGGATTGATAGCTTTTATTATTTGCAGAAAGCAGAAAAGTTATTTTAAAATTGCAACGAGTTTGAAGTCCGGTACACTGTTTTGAATTAAGGGGTGTTTGGCCATGTCTGCACAATGTGCAATAGCCATTTAGTTGCTGTGTGTTTGGACAAGACAACCACAGACATTAACTAATCTAAACATAATAGAGATGTAATAACAGAGCAGGAGAACTTTTGGTCAAATTAATATTTTAAACATTAAAAAACAGAAGTTTGACACTTTGTAAATGTTCAAATTATCACTGACCTTGTTTATGAGTATGTAAAGTTTAGAACTTTGCCTGAAATATCAGATGATATTTTATGACAGTACAAAGTCTATATCAAAGTGGTATTAGCCTGAGAATGTACCACATCCTTCTTTTTGCACAAAATGATGCCAAAGAAAAGGAAAGTGTCATACCATCTGGTAAAATATAAGTAGTATAATTAGTAGAAAGGTATATAAGAATAAGAATCACTATACTCACTATACTTGCTGTGTGTGTGTGTGTGTGTGTGTGTGTGAGAGAGAGAGAGAGAGAGAGAGACAGAGTGATTGTGTATTGTATGTGATATATGGCTTATCTGTGTAACAAAGTACCAAATTGTTTATTTTTGTACAAAAGTCTCGATATCTATGTTAGCACAATAAGATAAATGTGAATTCTTGCTTTTTAGTAAATGAAATCATTTGCTATAATGGCTCCACAGCTTGTTACCCCTTTTTCTCTAAACCATACTTGTAACCATGATTGATCATTCTCCCATTGATGCCTAAGTATAGCTAAAATATAAATATGTAAATTATTTTAAGTCATCTTACTCTACATTCTGGATAAAATAATTTTATAAAATCAATTTCAATAATTACTTTTTAATAATTACTATATTCAATAACTAATTCAATAACTACTACAACGGCACCAGGTAAGGCAGACTAAGGCAGACAGTGCTTTTCAAGAACTCGTGACCAACACATACTGTATGTACTGTTAAAGTTTTCTCAAATCCGTTTTTCTGTCTTCTCTCTTATTCATCAACTGTAAAGACATAAACAATACAACTACTACTACTGATACTCCTACTACTACTACTGATACTACTACAACTACTACTGATACCACTACAACTACTACTGATCCGACTACAACTACTACTGATACCACTACAACTACTACTGATCCGACTACAACTACTACTGATCCTACTACAACTACTACTGATCCTACTACAACTACTACTGATCCTACTACAACTACTACTGATCCTACTACTACTACTGATACCACTACAACTACTACTGATCCGACTACAACTACTACTGATCCGACTACAACTACTACTGATCCTACTACTACTACTGATACCACTACAACTACTACTGATCCTACTAAAACTACTACTGATCCTACTACAACTACTACTGATCCTACTACTACTACTGATACCACTACAACTACTACTGATCCTACTAAAACTACTACTGATCCTACTACAACTACTACTGATCCTACTACTACTACTACTACTGATACTACTACTACGGATACTACTACTACTTCTGGTACTACTACTATTACTAGTACTATTACTACTACTACTTCTGGTACTACTACTATTACTAGTACTAATACTACTACTACAATGGCACCAGGTAAGGCATACTAAGGCAGACAGTTCATTTTAAGAACTTCTGACCAACTAATACAATGTCATATCTACTGTTTGAATTTTCTCAAATCTGTTTTTCTGTCTTCGCTCTTATATTTGAACTTTACAGACCCAAATATTACTACTACTTCTAGTAGTCCAACGGCACCAGGTAAGTCAGAGTAGGGCAGAATTGGGACACCATGTAACTGTTGTCACCTTATTCAACAATATGATTTAAAATTGGAACAGTGTTTTTATATACCTGGCTGGTGATCGTGCCTTGCACATTTGTTTAAGAGCTCCTCCAAAAAATAAATATCATTTTTTTTTTCTCTTTTTTCACAACCATTTCCTACTAATAAAACACAACTACAGTGACTACAACAGCTCCAGGTAAGGCAGAATTAGGACACCAAGCAACAGTCCTCAACAATACAAAGCATTATTTCTTCATTATTTTAACAGTTGGAAATATTTTAATTCTCATTACTTTGCAGGTCACTGTGATTCAAACCCTTGCCCTTTAGACAGCATCTGTCAGGAGCTAATGACTACTTACACCTGTCTATGTCGACCAGGACTATTTTATGATAATGCACAGAAATTTTGTTTTTTAGGTTTGTTAGAACACCTTCCTTTTATCCTTTCATGATAATCATGTATTATATAGAACTGATTAGGTGTTTTTTTTATTGTTTGTTAATCTAAAATAAACATACTCACTACATTTAGACAGATTAGTATGTATCATAAATGCTTTTTATGTAATGTGTTTTCCAGCAAAGACTTTCCCAATTGATATCAAATTTGAAGGAGATTTTATTGAAGAAATGAATGACAAGAAGTCAGAAATTTTCAAAAAGACAGCTGAAAATATTACTCAAACGGTAAGAATCTAAAGTCTTTCTTTAGTCTGTTAGTTGACTCAAGACCATTTAATTTTTAGTCAAAATAAACGACTGTTTAATCTGGCTATTTTACATTGTTCATAAATTTTAAAAACATAAAATTAACCAGTGTTTATGTCTTTAAACTCAAACACAGCTGAATAGCAGTTTGATTGGTGAAAGTGGATATCTTGGATCCACAGTTTTAAGTCTAAAGTAAGTATATCTTTTTTGTATATATTTTAATGACTTTAAACTTTAAACTGGCTGGGCAGAACAACAAGCAGACATGTTTAAAAAAAAGTTTGTATTTAAATTAATTTACACTACTGTGTGCTTTGCAGAAAAGGCAGCATAGTAGCAGATGTAGAGAATTTCTTCAGTGTCCAGTCAAGTGTCAGTGCAAGTCAGGTAGCAGCTAATATATTGAAAATAACTGGTGTCGTGGAAACCACAGGTATATCTCTTTCTGTGTATACCATCAATTAAACCTGTAAACATCTCATATACTCTGTTGTTTGTGAGAGTATGGCTTTGATCCAAGTCCCAGATTTTGACCATCTCTTTAGCAAAGCCTGTGTGCACTATTGGATTCTGTGATGAAATGAGCACAACATGTGAAGAAAAAGAAGATCAACCTATCTGCACTTGCAAACTAGGATACATAAAGTTAACAGCAACACAGCAGGCATGTCTGCGTAAGTTACATTTCATGTTGACCTAAACCTAATCTTAGTAATGAAGTATATTACACATACATAACTCTTGACCAAGTGTCATTTTCACCACAGCCTGTCCCAGTGGTCAGAGATCAGTGGATTCAGTGGTGTGTGAATTGTAAGTTTTGGCCTTTGAATACTTCTATCTTTTGGTGTTTAAACCTAACAAAATGCCTGATAAGTGTCCCCCAGAGACATCTCTACATTAGGTGTTCGTGTCAAACAGATGTGGAGCAGTGCACAACATGATAAACAATTCAGTGTAACAAGTTATAGATATTCAAGTTAAATATGTGTGTGTATGTAAATATATGCTGACAAGGCAATAGTGATGGGACAGTAAACTATAGAATGTTCTTTACTTGTTACATAAAGGCCAGTACTTTCCATAGCTGTCCTACTCTGGTGAGCATAGGGCCACCTAGAGTCTGTCAGTGTTCGTCTAATCAAGTGAGCAGTTTAGAACAGCTGTGTGCATTTACAACATGCATGCAATGATGAACTCCAAGGCCCATTCACAATGGCCCCATGCTGAGAACACACACACATTTATTTAAGAAATATATTTATTGTACCTATTTAAAATATTTGCATATATTTAAAAATATATTTTAGAGATATATTTTAGATATGCTGCTTTTACATATTGATATACATGGACTTCAACAGAAAAGTCTACACACTTGCCAGATAAAATCATTATGCATCCTTTTTTGTTATAATAGCAGACCACAGTGATTTTATGGTGTTTGACAACTTTGACAAATTTGTCATTGGGTGCTGTATAGCAGAGTAATATACTAGTTGCGTGAGATCAAATGCTGTTATTGGGTCTGTCATTTACATTCCCATCTCCATATTTATGTGTCCATTTGTGACCTGATGAATGAGGTGTGTTTGTGTTTGGATTCATTAAGCTAACACGTTTGTGTGTAGTGTCACTGATGAGTTGAATTTTGTCTATACAGAGTTAATTGTGCCCTACCAGGTTTTCTGTCAAAAATGCCTCTCATGCCACTTGTCCAGTGTGACTTTTTTTTTTATTAGCAAAGTTATTTATGCAACATCTAAAACAGGATTATTCTATTTTTATTATCAGGTGTCCTTTTGGATACTCTGGTTTCAACTGTGAAGAATGTAAGTTAACATAAAGTACATAAAAAGTTATTCAATTACATCCAGTCTAGGTTTTTTCCAACATTTCATATGCATTGTTAAAATGCATGGTGTGAACAGTCCTAATGTGAATCATAAACCTCTTGCATTTCAGCATACCTCTTAATTCTGGTTATTGTCGCCTCTGTTTTGGGCATACTTCTTCTCATCACTCTCATCTGCACTATTGTCTTATGCGTGAGGTAGGAGTCCACAATTCACATATACAAAAACCTCTGACTTCATTTAATGTAAAACTTTATATTGTAGTTTTTGATGAACTTTTATCCTAATTAGGGACATAGTCAGACCTTTCACAGTGGGGTGGTCAGGTTAATCCCAATAATGTTTTAAATTCATATGCACAGAAAATTATTTAATGTGGCTATAAGTGGAGGGCAGGAGTAGATCCCTATTGTACATTAAAAATCTACAAAAAAGTAAAAGCAACAAAACTTTATAGTATTTATAGTAAATTTATAGTAATTATATAAATCAATATTATTAGCTAAAAGTCACAAAAAATGAATTCAGAATAATACAGTGTTATGTCTCTGAATGATAAATATTCATTATATAAGTAACATATCCTGGTACTGGGTCATGGGAGTCTGTTTTAGCATTTACTGGGTGGACATCCTGCTGTGGTCACCAGTCTATCACATGGCAGTTGATCTCTGATGAAATTAACTTTCAGATATTCCAGAGATGTTGTAGTGGCAGATCCTTAATTATTTATGGAATATTTAAGTTGTTCAGTTTAGCATCACATGTCGTTGGTAACTACACTGGTGATAATAATAATAATATAAGTCCACCTATGAGCTTGTTATATAAGACATATAATATGTTGTTCCTGTTTGTGTGTTTGCCCTTTATAAAAGATCAGAGAATACAACCAAATACTCAGAGGAAAAAACCCTGAGTGGCACTCTGGAGTTCACTAAACCTGCAGCAATTCCCAGGATCCCACGGGTTAATCCTAATGCTGGCTGGCAACCAACCAATCTGGAGATGACAGACAGTGGAAGCACCCGTGCCCTGGTGACAAAAGATCGCACAGAGAATAGAACGGTAAGAACTGTCTGCAGGTTATTCCATTTATCCAGGCCAAAACTTATGTGATGTTTCAGAAATGCAATTTGTTTTTTAAAAACCATAAGTTGGTAAAAGGCTTAAAAGACAGAATGGTCTGTTCCAGCTGTGGGACTATGACTACCCTGATGACACAAGGAGCCAGATGCCCTCGAGAACAGGATATGGAGCTGCGGGAGCAAATAATGCCACAAGAAACCCCTACTATGATGAGGACAGAATGCGCAGATACTAATTTTACAAACAAAATGGTTCCATCTATTAATTTCTTCAGTACAGAATGGTTTGTCTAAAAGGAGGGATGACACTAAGAGACTATGAAAACATCTGTACAAACATTAACACTTGGATTGTTAGTTGATATAATGCAAGAAAGTATTTTACTAAACCACATGCTAGACAAAAGAAATGAACAATATACCAGGTGTGTGTTTGTGTGTGTGTGTGTGTGTGTGTGTGTGTGTGTGTGTGTGTGTGTGTGAGTGAGAGAGAGAGAGAGAAAGAGAGAGAGAGAGAGTTTAAAAGAGCACAAGAAAGAGATGACGTGTAAGCATGTGTACATACCTACTATGTGCTAAGTACTATGTGATCAAATTAATTTATCTTTATCTAATTTATACATTTTTTTTTTAGAAATATAGTTGCTAGCAAAACTAAAGATTGCATCTTGTGAAATGATGTATTTATTATGTCAAAGATTAAATTGTGGAGAGCTATAATAATGGTCAGTTTGGCTATTAGGGTCATAATCCAGCAGATGTCACTGTTTCAAGCATTAATTCTCGAATTTGGCTGTTTTGAATGAGACAAGCACATGTTTCAATAAATTATAATAAAAAGTACACATAGCAATATGATGACTCTTTATGAAAGGATTCTTTGTTGTCAGCACTAATGATATAAACTACATGCTTGTGTTGAATAAATTTCTGTGCTCATCTGAATCAAACTAAGATTATTTGATTATTTAGCTGGCCAGGGAACCCATTCA
>JAOVVF010000051.1:16386293-16397848 GCA_028565595.1 Duopalatinus emarginatus | reverse complement strand
ATAGCCTTATGGTATATTGCTCACTTTGCCAATTTGCTAAAAGCTAAATATAGAGACGCTTGGACATCACTAGACAGTAAGACAGCAGGAGTGATCTAGAACAGACTAATTCTATGTGTGTGTGTGTCTGTGTGTGTTTGTGTGTGATATAAAATGCTGCAGTATAGAGCTTACAGAAAGATCTAGGGAGAAAACTTCAAAGCTAATAGACCATGTGCACTGCATCACTACAGGGGCTGTAATGTAGATCACTGATGCAGGTGTAAAGCCCACTATGTCACAAGGTCTGTCTCTAGGATGCTACTGAAACCAGCTGTTCTGGTTATGAGACCAGAGGGTGTAAAAAAAAAAAAAAAAAGGAAATTAGGAGACATGTTTCATTATTTTGATCAACAAAACAGGCCTCAGAATTGTTACATGAACTTTAAATTTCTTATATGTTTTTTTTCTGTTTTTCAGGATTGATTTATGTTTGTATGTGATTTTTCTCAAGTAGTGCATGTGTTTTTAATTTGTCCATATGATTTTTTACACGATTTCTTAATTTTTATGTTAATGTTCATTTGTACTGTATTTTTCAATAATTGTCCTTCACCTATAATAACATTATTCAAATGACATATGCTGTACATGTGTATTATACATGTGCAATTTCAGATAATCATGTAATAAAGATTCTTTAGCATGTTTTTCATGGAATTATATAATGTTTGCATAAACACTTAAGAAGTAATTCTCTCATTTTCAAATGTCAAATTTAATATTATTCAGCTCAATTCTTGGGAGGGCTGTTAGTAAATATGCCAAAAAATATATGTGACATAGATCTAGGTCAGACAAATTGTGTGTGTGTGTGTGTGTGTGTGTGTGTGTGTGTGACATTAAGAGTGTACTGAATTTTTTATGCTAATTTTCCTTACTTCCTTTTGCCTCATCATACATATACAACATTCTTCATATACAACATGACTTATCCATATTTAAGAAAAAGGGACTTTTGTTACTACTCTCTTTGCTGGACCCCACGGACATGGCCCACAATCAGAAAATAGGTTTGGACTGTGTAATGTCAAGAGAACTGTCCTGAATCAAAGGAATATAAATTATTACCCTGTGGATGATATAGTTACACCAGCTACTTGGATAAACCTTATAGATTACTCTTCTTGGTTTACAGTGGAACCTGATGAGGTCTTCCACTGCTGTAGCCCATCTACCATCTAATGATTCTTTGTGTTGAGCATTCTGAGATGGTTTTCTGCTCAGCATGGTTGTGAATAGTAGTTATTTAACTTCTCGTCAGCTCAAACTAGTCTAGCCATTCTTGTTTGACCTTTCTTATCAGCATTTTTATAGAAAGAAAACAGATTGCCAGTCCACTGCAAGTTCACCTGACTGCATGTCTTTGGACTGTGGGAGGAAACCCATGTAGACACAGGAGTACATGCAAACTCTATACAGAAATGAATCAAACCCAGGCCATTCTGCTGTGAGGTCACAGTTCTACTCATGGCACCACCAGGCTGCCACAACTGGTATTTAAAAATATATTTTTAAAACTGATGTGTAAATACGTTTAGCGAATTGATTGGCCTGTAACACATATCAGTTGGAAGCTAATACATTAAATTGCATTATATAACAATAGTGATATTGTAAATACCTTCTTTTTTTGCTTGGAAAAACATACCATATTGTGTGGAGGCCATACACACATACAGTGCATAATACAATGTACACCTATGCTTCTTTTTCTATACAGTTTCCTTGGTAATTTTTATATTTTGCCCATGCCTACAGCTAAACATATAATCAGCCTGTGTAACCAAAAGAAACATTTTTTTTAATGCAGATTGTTTTAAAAGGTTTTCAATTTATAGAGACCCACATATTATTTATTTAAGATTTACCTTTTGTACAATACAGGGAAAATTACTGTGTCTGCACATGCATACATACAGAAAGTCCTCTTCAAAACTGGCATGTTACAAATGAAATCTCCCCTACTGATCCTCCTCAGCCTCTACCCAAACAACTGAGAACAAATGCTCTTGAGTCTTTTCCCACTATGTCAGACCCAGATTTGTCATGAAGGTTAATAACAGGAGACGGCAGGTTGTGTTTAATTGAAAAAGAACGTCAAGTTGAAGGGTGAAAGAGGAGTGTGTGAACAGCAGGGATGGACAATAGAGGTATATGAGCACTTTGCATCCTTTTCCCATCAGCTCTCCACAATAAAAGGGCTAGTGGGGGATGGTGGTAGAGAGAGAAAGTGATAAAGGCAAGGCTAACGACTGTATATGTAGAGAAACAGGCTGGAGGGAGGGGGGAAGGGAGTCACGGCAGTGGGGAAAGCATCGGCAAAGCCTTCACAGTGGATCGAGCCAGTAGAGCAGTGACTGTTACAGCGCAACACAGGGAGCTTCCATCAGAAGAAGAAGAAACACCCCCTTGCATAGATGCACACACATACATAGACACAGCACGGCACAAGGCAGGCAAGGTAAGAGATGCAAGGGGTTTTCCCTCCGGCATGGTTGGGTGTATAATCCTCTTTACATACAGAATGAGCAGCAGGGATTCAGCTTGTAAAAGGATCCTGCAATGTGTTTGCAATTGGCTTGCTTTTTGACGGCGTGCAGGATAGAGACTCTGGCATAATCGGTCTATCAGCTACTGAGGTATGGCAGTGTGTCCAGGGTTTCCATAGCCATCATTAGTCACCAGCCTTCCGCTGGTCTAAGGATGTAAACTAATGATCTGATTTTTCATGAAAGGAGTAAAGAGATTACATAGCTGCAATGGTCACTCCTCACTCAGGCAGTCTTTCCTTTCCTTCTTCATCATGCCTTGATCATTCTTCATGCACTGAAATTTCAGCATGGCATGACAGTGTGTGTGACTGTGCATGCTTTTGAGTGCCAGTTTGAGTGCCAGTGCCACGTGAGCTGTTGGTTTTGGCAGATATTTTGTCTATTTTGTCTGAATATAACAATATTTTCACAGCCCTGCCACCACTTTGTAGTGTAACATGATGCTTGATGCATATAGGAACAGAAAAGAAAATATGAACATATGAACAAACAAAGCTTTCAGCGCTAATAAGAGACCAGAGCAGGGTGGTGGTGGTTTGTTGAAGGGACAGATGGTCACAGAGTGATGGCAGCATGACCTTCTGACTCTCACCTCAATGCCACTCACGAATCACTCATCAGGAAGCCCTCCTGGTGCCACTGGACAGATCATGGAGGACATGAGGACATTTCAAGAAAGTCTTGGGACAAGAGGATATATTCAATCTAGACTATCAAAATATATAGACTATATCAAGTGTGCCATATGCGCTGTAAGAAAGTGAGAGTTAGAGAGGGAAAGAGAGAGCCATTCAGCATACTGGGAATCTTCTGAAGGACCCACTATGGATTAGTAAGACGGAGCATCTACACCTAATCTGCATGTGGTCAGCATGAAGAAATGCTGAATAAGCTTTAAGGCACAAACATTTCTAATATATCAACGTGGATGGATATTCTCAGAGTAATTCTCTGTATTTTATAGCTTGCCTTTAATTATTTATGAGCTCCACTAAAAACTAGCCCTTACATTTTTTAAATAACTGAGCCATCTGCCTTTACGTATAAAAAAATCTGAATAGAAGAAGTGGGAGATCATTAATGTGGAAATAAAACTAACATGAGCAACTGTAGCTTTTGTGCTCAGAATGCCACTAAAGCCAGGTAATACTGCCCCAGGGTAATTTTTTGTACATGTTATGAGGGTTAAACTGCCTTTACCTATCATTACAAAAAGATTAGTCTTTTAGCATATTATGAGGGTTACATGCTCATTTGTCCTTGAGTCTCCAGTGGCAGGGGAATGTTGTTATAATCAGTCACTGTGAATGATTACCTGTGGTCAAGTAGCTCTTCCAGGAAAATCATACTCTATGAGTGCAATGGTAGCATGATAAGAGTGTATTAATGCAATTTAGCGCTGTGGGTTTATGTAAAGGTTAAATCACTGGATGATTGCGTACTATTGTGCAATGAAATCGTGCCTGCTGTACGTTTTTAAGGTTAGTGTAAAAAGCATAATAATAATAAAAATGTTTATGAACTGTATTTGTTTATGACTTGCAAAAGTCATGCTGCATGAAAGCAGCGATAAAATATTGACTACAGAGCCACATGGACTTTTCACTTGGGAGCGTTTTTAAAGTGATCAGGTTTCTCCTGACTGCACACACACACAGTTGTACATGTTCATGCTGACCACAGGAATTGAAGTACCCCAACAACACTGCTCTATAAAACTCTATAAGCAGTACGTTGTTTGGAAACAATAGCCAGAGGTAGAAATTATTTGTGTGTTACAGGACTGTCAGATGAGCTCCTTCTCAGCGTGAGACTAGAAGGAGAGAGTGAGGAGTTGGGGGGAAATCACCTGCTGTCTGCTTTCCTGTGTGTCTTGTGTTTTAATGAGAGAAGCCATGCCTGTTCTCTCGCCCAATACAGGTAAGAGCTTCATGCTAGTGATGTTCCTTATCATACGTCTCAATCATGTTTGTACTTCATTTCTGTACCACTATTTTCTATCCTCTGTTTAGGCCTACATGAGATGCTAGCATTGCTTACATCCCAGCTGCACCCTGGAGCAAATCACAAAGAGGACCTGGTGTTCCTTCGAGAGGTTTTCAGTGAGAGGAGCCTTGACTACCTAATGAGAGTATGTATAGTTTCACAGTTTGCATGTGTCGGTGTGTATATGTTTGCAAGGATTGCATTAACCACTGAATGTTTGCTTTGCTGTAGATTCATGAGCGCCTCAGGCAGTACGAACAGCAGAGTCCGACGCCCGTGCTCCACAGTGCTGCCTGCCTGGCAGAAGATGTAAGTGTGTCTTTATCTGCGCAGCATTCCTTAAAAAAAACTTCCAAGTTTTGGGCCTGGAGGTGGAAAAGGGTTGACCAGGTTTTTTGGGTGGTGGTCCATTCTTAATGACACTGAAACCACAGCCGGATGTGAAACATTCTGAACTAGAATTCACAGGCCGTGCTAACAGTGCTGGCATTCCCACCTCCGGGTTTTTCCAGTGTTTCAAAATGTTTCTCAGGGCAGAGCCTTTTGGGTTAAGCCACACCCAGTTGGGGTTTATCTAAAGATACAGACATACTCTACTAATATTTAATATCTAATGCTGTAAACAATTACAGGTTTAGATTAAAATAATATCACTGTGTGTCACACATTGACTTAATGAATTGACCACTTAGTGTAGATTAAATAATGCAATGCAAAAGACGTCATTCCTGCCCAGCTCCACATGGTCTACAGCAATATAGTTGAAAACGGCTTATGTTACAGGCATATGGTGTGTCTGACAGGTGGCTGAGGAGCTGCAGAATGGGCCACTAGAAGGAGATGAAAAAGAGTTGCTTACACTTCTGACTACTCCTCATGTTAAGGTATACACACACACACACACACACACACACACACATTTTTAAACAGATATAAATATTTAAATATATATTAAACAGTGAGTAGTCAAATAATGGGCAAGTATAGGGATCTAAGTGACTTTTACAAGGGCCAAATTGTTATGGCTCAAAGCATCTCCAGAGCAGCAGGTCTTGATTGGTGTTCCTATATACAGTGGTTAGTACCTACCAAAAGTGGTCCAGGAAAGAACAACTGGCCAACGAGCATTTTGGGCCCAAGGTCTGATCCCACAGAAGATCCATAGTTGGAACTGTTGATAATGTCATGGCGCCAGACACCACAGCACACCTTCAGAGGTCTTGTGGGGTCCATGTTTCGATGGGTCAGAACTGTTCTGGCAGCTGGCATTAATATTATGGCTGATCAGTCCCTTTCTTTTCTAAGTTATATTTTGTCTGCTATCAATTACAGTGGCAAAGCTTTTTCAATCCACACAATTTTACTGCCAGGATACAGCCTTTCTTATACAATCTGTGTTGTTAATAACATCTTAGGTTAATTAGATTTAATTAGATTGGCCTTTAAATGCTACAATGTTACAGACTGTGTCACTGTTCTGGATCAGGCCTAACATAGAATATCACTGGCGAATTTGATTCAAGATGGCATGTAGCCCTTAGATTATTCATGTGCACTAATTTCATACAATATTCATAAAATACACAGATATTCAATATTAAATGCTACATGCTACAAATACATGCTTTCAAAAGATAGTTTATGACCTTTTAATTAAGCTGATTTTCACTCTGCCAAAGGTGCATTTTTTCCACCTCATTTTATTCAGTGTTGCCTTCTTTTTCCACACATGCTCTCTCTTTCTTTTTCAACCCTTGGCAACAGTCAAGCAGTGTTTCAGATTTAGATCTGAGCTTCCTCCACTGGGTGTGTGTGTGCCTGTATGTGTTTGTCTGTATGTCTCACCAGGCTGTGCTAACCGTACACGACACAGTAGCGCAGAAGAACTTTGATCCTGTGCTGCCTCCACTGCCTGATGATCTAGATGATGAGCTGGAGGAAGAGTCGGTCAAGATTGTTCGTCTTGTGAAAAGCAAGGAGCCTCTAGTGAGTCTCAGCATAAGCTCACCACACATTGTCCTTCACACCCAGTGACCAACCACAGTCTGTCATCACACAGCACATGCCTTTACTGGGCTTTTGTTGAAATGTGTTCATATAGTAATGTGATGTGTTCTGACTGGAACATTTGCTGTCCAGGGGGCAACTATTCGCAGGGACGAGGTGACCGGAGCAGTGGTGGTCGCTAGGATTATGAGGGGTGGGGCTGCTGACCGCAGTGGTGAGTTCTTTCCCCTTCTTGCTTTTCCTGCTGTCCTTTTTTCCCCACGCTAATAGATCAAATAGACCATCAGTATCTGCAGTCAGAAAAGGATCACAAAGTCTAACAGAATCCCTGAATCCCTGTGCCATCCACAATATACAATTTAATTCAGTTTAATTATTTATTTATTTTGTCATTGTGGCATACTATGTCCTCAGATATAAGCATTTACCATATAAACATGATTCTTGTCATGACCTTGGTAAGCATTTTCTTAAACATATGCTTCCTGTATCACAGTGTCTGTTGACTGGCAGTGTGGCGCTGTGTATTTTAACAGCTCAGTAAGAGATACATCCTTATTCCTCAGTCTATTTGTGTGTGATTGAATAATCTGGTATCACCTACCAGATGGTAGAGGACCAAACAGATGGTAGCTGGGTTCTGTGGGATCCCGTGTCATAAATGTCCTTTAAATTTCCTTTAAAAACACTGCCAAAAATCTTGTACTCATACATAGTCGTGTTGGGGTATAAGATGGTATGAAGCTGGTCATTATGCTTTCCATTATGCAACTGTTTATACAGTAGTTTATAAAGATTCATGGGTGATTCTTGAGGTTCTTCATCTTCCAAGATATTGGGCCATTCTTGATGACTATAATGTGTAGGTCAATGTAATCTGAAATTATATGAACTCTGTGAAGCATTCAATCCTTTGTTCAACTGTTCCTTTCATTAAGATGCTTTGTGGTTTATAGAAATACTAGTAGTCAAAAGAAATAATAATAAAGTGGTTTTGTCTTTTACTGTGCCCCTATAATAGCAGCATAGTGTAATGTGGGCCTCATTGCTTGTTTATATTTAAAAAAAAAAAAACTTAACCAGCTATAATTTCACTGACACATTTCAGTAGAAAATAAAAATCTATTGTGTTAAAACTGAGGGTTAGGGTTATCATATGTCATTACTTTTACTGTCCAGTATCTAGTATTTATTCACTATGGATCACTAATGTAATGACTTTCTTCTGGAGAGGTCCAGTGAATTTTCCAGTGCTAGGCTACTGTTCGCTGATTTGCTGATCTTGATGAATATGTTGACAAACCCAGATAAAGTGATGTTCTCAGTGTTTGGGAAGACAGTTTTTTGTTATATTTTCATAATAATGCACTAACACAGTCATTCAATATGTGCTTTCAATTACATTTCACTGATGTATTGAGCTAAAGGTCTAAAAGCAACTGTCACTGTATTTACTAAAAATACTAAAACAATATAAGTCAGACACATTGGTTGGATAAAATCTCAGAGGGGATGGGGTCTGAAATCAAGGCAAAGCAGGGTCAATATACCAGATATCAGAAATATCATTAAATCCAGAGTGCCAGGCAAAGGCAAGGCAAGAGAAGTCTAGATAAGGCATGGCCATACACAAGTATACTATTCACACAAAACAGCTCAGTGCTTACAAGAAAAACATGCTAAACCGTGAAGCTTCGTTTCATGCTCAATGTCTGGGTCACTGTCAAGGGTCAGTAATGTCATAATAATAAACCCACTTTTAAAGTGACTTAGTTCTTTTTCCATCTTGATCCAAATTTGAGGTCAAAAGGGCTTCTTCAGCATGCCATTGAGCATGGTAGGATCTTAATAGCTTCATTAATGAATGCTTTTTTTGGTTGTCGCCTATTTGTAGATCTAAAATGGGGTTCATTAGTCTGAGACCAAACTTTTTTTGTCAATTTTTTTTGTCAAATTTAAAAACAGGAAATAAACAGAATTGTGAACATTCTAAAACAAAAAATAAAAATGTAAAACATTGTAATTATTCAATATTCAGTATATATTTCTAGGTCACAAAGTGACTGCACTATTCTAGGTCACCTGTGTGACTACTCCTTTGTACAGAAGGTCAGAGTCCTATCCCTTCCACTGAACCACAAGTTTAGTTATTAATTAAAAAAAAAAAAAAGAAGTACTAGTGCTCCCAGGTATTTGGACTACTTTGTAGTTACCCAAGTCTAGCAAATTGTTAGCTGATTCAGTTTACAGCATGTTTAAATATAAATATAAGACCTAAGGACTGTTACCTTCTGAGCTACCTCCATTTTGTTTGAAATTCACAGAAGTTCCAGAAATAATGCCTTATCCCAAAAGTTACTAATTGGACCACAATGTGATTATGTCCACAGGGCTGGTGCACGTGGGAGATGAGCTCAGGGAAGTCAATGGAAATCTCATCACTCACAAGCGGCCTGATGAGATCAGTCAAATCTTGGTACTGCATCACATCGTCAAGTGATCATATTTAACAGTATATATATATATATATATATATATATATATACTGTATATGTATGTATGTATGTGTGTGTGTGTGTGTGTGTGTGTTGTGTGTGTTGTGTGTGTGTGTGTGTTGTGTGTGTGTGTGTTGTGTGTGTGTGTGTGTGTGTGTGTGCGTGTGTTTTACCTCCGGCTGCAGTCTCAGTCTCAGGGCTCTATCACTCTGAAGATAATCCCTGCCATTAAGGAGGAGGACAAACACAAGGAGAGTACGGTGAATGGCATCACTCATTATAAACCATCAGGATTTTTTACAATTCACTGGATACAACATATTTAAAATTATGTTGTCTAAAATTATAGTGTTCTCATATATTTCATGGTTTGTTTACAAGGTCTACTTAAGAGCCCTATTTGACTACACCCCATTTGAAGACAAGGCCACACCCTGCCAAGAAGCAGGACTTCCTTTTCTGCGAGGTGACATCCTGCAGGTAGTGAGTCAGGATGACCCTACATGGTGGCAAGCTAAACGTGTGGGTGATAGCAACCTACGTGCTGGCCTTATCCCGTCAAAACACTTCCAGCAGAGGTGCACAGTCTTGTACATGAAATGTGGTAACCATTGCAAAGTATGCTTTGCTGAATTGGATTTAAATGAGATATTTTTCATTAATTTTTATAGGCGCCTGGTACATCGGCTGAAATCTAGCACTCAGCAGAGTCCTAAGTCACCAAGTGCACCACCCTGTAAGTAATCTAAAACAACATTAGAATCAGACCTACTAGTCCGCACATCATCTAAATAGCCACAGGGTCATTATGAATCTATTTTTGGCCCTCTAATCTGACAGCAAGATGCTTGGCACAGTCTGAAATGGAAACATTGCTTTACTGCTGCCAAAATCAGAAAGAAGTCAAACCATTCTCAGATTCATGCTCTTCTGTTCGAACCTCAGGCCATTTCACTTCGTTTGTTTCAGAGCATCTGTTATTCTATTTACACTCACTGTCCACTTTATTATGGATGCCTGTATGCCTGCACAGTAACTCAAATAAGTATTCTATACAAATATTATGAGCAGAAATGCTTCTCAGGAGGACAAACCTTGAAGCAGATGGCCTACAACAGCTGAAGACCACATCAGGCTTGTGAAGGCACATGAAGACTCTCATCAGCCAAGAATGGGAGGGCTATAGTACACACAGGCTCTCCAAAGCTGGGCAGTTAAATATTGAAAATATTTTTTCCCAGTGTTCAACTGACCATGCCATGGTTCATATTTAACCCCCAAATGCTCTCTGGGCACCATGGGTAAGGTTGCCCACCGATCCGACCAGTGTGTTTACTGCCCTCTAGTGTGTGTGTTCTCCAATGTGTGTATTTCACTGCACGGATGGGTTAAATGCAGAGGTCAAATTCCACTATGTATCTATATACAGTGGTGAACGACTGGTTCACTTTAAGAACATTACCTCGAGGTCTTGATTTGTATCTGTGGTCTTCAAGCACTTCGCTGCTGCCACATGATTGGCTGATTATATAATTGCATGAATCAGCAGGTGTACAGGTATGGCTAATAAAGTGAATGGTAAGTGTATATTGTGCATATTGTGCATGCCCCCTTAATTCTAAACATAAGGAAACAAACAAAATATGATATGATATATGATATGATATGATATATGATATGATATGATATGATATGATATGATATGATATGATATGATATGATATGATATGATATGATATATCAGCATGAGTACATTTTCATGCATGGAATATTCACTTTTCCATGATGTGATCTAATGCAGAAGCAGATGCTTCAGTTATCCTTTTTTCACTCTGCTTGCTGCAGATGACCAGGCTTGCGATAAAGGTATGTGATTGTGGAAAAGCCATAAAACATAATATGGAGTTTATATTTATAACCTAAAAGGAACTTTTAGGCCTATAACACAACTTTTGTGTGAATTATACCACAAAATTAAATTCTTGTCTCTTATAAATAATGTGTTGTGACACTGCCACAATGCTGGCTCATATTAACTTAAGCAAACTACATACTACTAAATACATCTCAGCTGAGCTAGTCTATACTGAACAAATACTGACCAATCTATCTCAACATATAAACCTACTATACACTACTATTCAGTACTTCTCCAAGTGCAGTGTCATTTTTGCTGTTTAGTTATCTTCTGGTATATTCCCCTGGGGCCATCTCCAAAATGCAAATGCTATTTAGAACACTCAGTAAAGATTTTTTTTAACTGAGATTATTTTTAGTCATTCTAGACTAAGCAATTAATATCAAAGTGTGCTTTGCCAGCATGAAGGGCAATCCTTTTGATTCACCTGAAAGGATCTACGGAGTGAGGTTTTATTTACAGAGAAAATATGAAACAAAAAAGAAAGAAAGAAAACAAAAAAAATGTAAATAGCATATGTACTTATTTTTATATTCTCTATTTAGTTATTATATA